>JAMKCH010044734.1:0-11181 GCA_023653785.1 Ophioderma brevispina | reverse complement strand
CCTCAGTTCTTTCATGAAACAGACAATTCGGGCAACATATTCTACCTCCTCTCCCAACTAATCGACACTGTCCAAAACTTTTCCTCCGGTGACACGATGGGTTGAATCTACTATAGTTTAAACATAACTGCCTTATGCTTTATTCCATATTAGGCTATATCGAGATATTTACCATAGTGCTGTCAACAGTAAGAAGTCCCATAAACTGGCATGGAAAATATGCAACCCTTCCCATCAAAAAGGGGTAGCTGCAAGATACCTACTTTCTGAGGCCTTAATCAGAATTAGGAAAACAAGTTCGTGGGAGTCTGAGAGATTGGAATCCAGGGGGTAACATATTACACAAACGTGAGACCTGGGAAGCCATTTACTTCAACTTGAAAATGATAACTATTGATACACGTGTTGTAATCGGTTGTAATTCACAGTGCACAACACAATGAGCTGGTATACCATCCTAGTCAGAGGAAGCATGCTTTAATATCAAAAGTAGCATTCATTTTTTCCAAGAGACACCCTGGACTAAAGGTGCATTTGGTGATCTTAGGAACTTTTTTTGTTAATGATTCAACAGATATCCTTGAAAAATGGTTTTTCACTAAATTGTGGTTAATTTTGTTGGTGCATTTTGATGTTATCAGCAAATGTTAGTATTACAGTGCTGTATAGGTCACTGTGTTGTAATTCATTTACAAATTTCATCCTGTACAGATCAAATCTGCACAACAGATTGGGCATTCATACTAAACTTAGCCATAATCTCCTTTTTCAGGTAAAAATGAGGCTATAGATCACAAAATGCCCCTTTAACTGAACAAATAAAAGAGTTGCCCACATTTGTTAAAAATAACTACATTCGGCCCCAAGTTTCTACAGCAACATTTCTTCCCTTCAGTCTAAGGAAACATTCACACATGGACATTTAGTCACGACCGGTTGTGACCAGTCACAACACGGTTCAGACTTGACTAATGTCATGCACACTGGTCAACTTATGGGTCAACATAGAGTTTTCAAAGTCGGCTTGGTCAAACACAACAGGTTGCGACTAAAATCACCTATTCCAGCTATGTGTGAACACACCTTAAAGGTGGGTGACCCGATCGACAACCTCGTCCCCTCACTTTACTCCATTAAAATGGAGATTTTGGTATTGTAAAAAGTTCATATTTTTCTCATTATCCCAGTGAAATTTTAGGCCCTGGAAATGTTTCCTTTTGATTTTATGAACAGAAACGTCTCACAAGTGTGGTATACCAAATTTATTAACACACACTATCTATGGGCCAATTTAGTACCATTTTTGTTTCTACTATCCAAACGGCTGGGCCGATTTAACCCTCGTCTACCTGAGCCATTTTTTGTAACAAAACTGGGGGGGGGGTGGGGGGTGGTAACCCCCCATGATTTTTGTTACTGAACATTTGATTCCTATAAATTTGGTTCCAAAAGATAGCTTAGAGTTTCTTCTTTCCATTGGTATCAAAATAAGTAAGTATGAAAATACTGAATATAGGGTGGATAATTGATATTTCGCAATTTTAGCAACTCAAACACCTTATTATAGCAATAAAATGCTCTCATATAAAACTAGTCATCTCCCATCAAGTATAGTCAAAATCCGATATTCCTAACCTTTTTGGCGAAAAATTGAATTTTCCCCTATTTTACACTGTGTGTGTGTCTATGGAAATTGGCAGTTTTTCTCACATGCAAACTTTATGACGTCACTGTGATGACGTAATGCTAGGCAAGTTGGTACTCATTTTGGTATCAATGGAAAGAGGAGGACCCTAGCTATCTATTGGTACCAAAAATCAAGTGTCTGTGATATTCCTGTGTTGTGCTAGGCATGTTGGTACTTCTCTCCCAAATTGGGGGGTTGCCACCCCCCATCCATCACTTTGGGATCACCCTGTATCTTACCTATACCCCGGTGGATGTCTATACCCCGGTGGATGTTTGTTTTTGGATGAAAAGGAGCGGAAAATGTAAATTGACAATTACATTAAACGATTTGGCACCAAAAAAGGGTTTTTTTCAAGCCGGGGAAAAAAACTGAAGGGGGGGTGGTAACCACCCCACCGCCCCTTCGGCATGGTGGGAAAAAGTGGGGAATCTAGGACGCTCCTTCCCGGGAAATTTGACCATTTGGAGGGAAATCTTTGACTTCTCAGATAAAGGAATACATAAAAAAAGGTGGGAAATCTTTGGAAAATGTGACTATCTTCCCGGGAAATATGCATTTTTTTCAGCCCTGCCCTTCGGTAGACGAGGGTTAACTCAAAATTTGTAATCAGATGTTTTTGGTGATATGCTTCCATGTGAAGGATAAAACATCATATGGAAATCAGGTCACCCACCTTTAATATTCCTAACCCCAAAATGAGGAAATTATCTACTGGTACCAGTAATCTACAAAGACAAGCTAAAAGCAGATTCAGAATATACACTTACATTGCACATATATGTATTATATATTTATGAAACACATTTATTTATGTTTTACATATCTTCATTATGAGTGGAATGCTTGTCTAAATTTCTCAGAAGTTCTGAAAACCTCTCAATACATCCAAGCATATAAACACAAAGCTACTGCTGTGTCGTGTGGTCAGCCAACGCATGTCATTCAACATGATCTGCAAGAGCTTATGTCTAAATAACATTTCTTACAGTGGTAAGACCCACTGAGGTTTACATCCAGAGATTTAAAATGTTCATCCACAATGCGACTCATTGTTTAGATTCATTTTGGGCATGTCAATGCTATGCCTGGAGGCGTCTTTATATAGCTTTCATACTTTTTAAGTCCATATCTTCTTGCAAATTAATCATAATATTAAACCTTCTTGTTTTGTTTAGTTAATTTTCCCTCCATATAGTCCTGATCTCTCTGCTGATTCTAAAGAGGACTGTAATTGACATCAAATAACTCACATCTGTAAATAAAGAACAATTATAATATTCTTTAATGAACAATTTCAATTTAGATATCTAGTACAGGTAATATGGGTGAATATTTGAAAAATAAAAGCAATAGTCTCCTTATTTAGTGAATGTCAGGATTATATAATGCTGAAAAAATGGGAGTGTTTTTGTGATGTTTCAAACAAAAAATGAGCAAGTTCTGGCAAGTGATATTTAAATTGGGTTGTCTAGTCATGCAAGCTGCTGGGACAAATTTATGAGCAACCTGAACCTGCATGCCAATCATGGTGTGTCAAATAGATTATCACACAACAGTATATACCTTTTTCAGCCCCTGATTAGAAATCCCCCTTTTTTTTTTTTTTTTTGGGGAAATCCTAAGAAAGATGTCATGTCAAGTAAACAAAACTACAATCGACCAATCATAAGCTGGCAAAGGGAAGCATTGTCGCATGATATGATTGTTCACACTTCACACATCGCTAACTGTGGCTGCTTTCATTTGAACATAGCGTATTAAACGTCAAGTCCACTTCGTGGTTTAATCGCAATCATATCACCAGAATGATTGATGTTTTGGTATTGGCAGAAGCTTGACACATGGTCCTTATTTTCCATCATAAACATCTTTAAAAGGTCTGTAAAGTTGCACCATTTGTTTCATCAAGATTCCTCCCCTCATAAAGCTATCCCAAACAAACTCAAACATCAGAGCCATCATCCCTTGACTATTTTGCATCAAAATATTCTTGCGTAATGTGCTGTGTATCCTGCAGCCCGGGTTATTATTTCCCTTACAAATTGTCTTGGTGTTTGTTGGTGGGAGGTGGGTGTGTTTTTGGATTAAGGTCGCAAGGATTCTAAATCAAGGGATAGACATATTTTTAAACAACTCAAACACATCTAATAGTTTTGGCTGAATTCTGGACCGAATTTCAGTTTGTTTATTTATTTATACTTGACATCTATTAATCTATATATGTAGTAAACATTTATTTTGGAGCGCACCAGTTTCCATATACTGTGTCGGTGAACATGAATGATGCTTGAACCAATAAATATGATTATTTGCCCAAACCCTTAAGTTTAATGGGTGAACCATGGGGATGAGGCCAAATTCTTAGTGTCCCCTCTAAAAGTTTGTTGGACTGGTTTACAGTGAAATGGGCAAATGGTTTATTGCCACATGCATTGGACCTTTAACACAAGCTATCACTGGAAATGACTTACCTCATTGGCATAATCAATAGAGTAGAAGATTCTGAGTGCAGTCCCGAGTATATTTCATTATCTTTCCTTATTAATGCAGTCATTCCACCTGTTCTATGATCAGCTAGTACTATGATTGTTGATACCGGTAAACAAAATCACAATTAAAATACTTAGTTGATTTGTTCTCTTTGTAACCGGAACTTTTGTAAGATTAAAACAAGGCCATGTATAATATGTTATTTGTTTTGTATATTATGATCTAGTCAAATCAAATAATATACAACATACATTAAAGGTGGCAGGAAAAATAAAATCTGAAGCCGATTCTTCAAATGCACCAATGCTCCCACATCCTAATTGTTATTGCTTTCTTTTTCCATTCTACAAAATGCACTGTTTGTGAACAGAGATCAATTACAACATAACAAAGATTACGCTGTTATATTTAAAATATAGATATCTCTTGAAGTACATGACAAACATTTAATTATAAATGAGAAATTGTGTCCTGCCATATCAAAAGGATACAATTGTTGGCCATGTCTTTATGACATGGTTTCAATACATCTGATCAAAAATACCAGACTGTCGTCCAACGCAGGCCTGTTCTCTACAAAAGGGCTTGGCATTTTTGTGATTGTTTTAAATGTTATAAGCATGTGTAACCGGCTAAATAAATAATGAAATGAGATGAAAGTGATGTGCATTTTCAACAACCACCTCGCAAAGATGCAGGCAAAGCAACATAGATTTTAGACTAGGATGGTAATCAGGCAATAGAATTTTATGGTTGGAATAAGTTATTATTTGAATGAGGTTTGGGCCTCATCGTTGGTGTGTAGATACATTAAAAAAGTATAAGCCCCTATAATTTCATTTTACCAATCAATTTTCTTAGCTTTGGTTGAACTTCCTCTCCCATTATTATCTTTGCCATAAGCATCTTTTGATAAACTGAAGATAGTGAGATTCCCTAATCTGATAAAGTCTGAAAACAGTGTAATTTCGAATGCAATCAGTCCTCAAAGCACCTGAATTCCTGATGACTTGTGTTCTGGTGATAACTGGCAACCTATAGGCATAAAATCTGAAATGAAGACAAGAACGCACAACACAATAATAAGTAAATGTGGACCTTTATATAGTGTTTTTCGCAATGTATCAAAGCCCTTTACATTTATTCAGCTGCCACTAGGAAATGTCAGCTGCCATACAAATGCCCATGTACACTCATGCTTTTAGACGGTGCTCAGGACAACGTTCCTAACACTTACAGCTCCTCATTTTGCACCTGGATGGAGAGAGACGAGTGAATTAAAAGAGCCTTGCCCAAGTGCAGAACAAGTTCACTGCAGCAAGACTCAAACCAACCACCTTCTGATCGTGACTCTGTTGTTGTATTCACTGGCCTACACATGCCCTCACAACATGCAGTCTGTGTAAGCAGCATTAGAGTACAATTTTTTAAAGTGTTGTGAACGTTGTCCTCTTTGATATGGGTCTGCTAACATGATCTTCATATTTTAGCAAAAATGACATCTTTAAACACAGCTGTTTGAAAGTCTCATTTATTATGACAAAACGAGAATAAAACAAAAAATATCAACGGCGACACACTTTTGAAAACTAAAGTGGGTTATTTATACCACTGGCTTCATTCTATGTAAATTTTACGAAATTTCATTGCGGGCAAATATGATTTTTCTTTGAAATCTAGTTTAACACGTCTCTCTATGGAAAAAGGGCATATAGAAGGCGCTATAACATACAAATCACGACCTTTGTAGGCCTATATGGCAAGATTCCCGCAATGGATTTTTCTGATTTTTGCGGTGGTAATAGCTCTTGCATGTCCCTACTTATATCAGTTGTCAAATTGTGTCGCCATTGTTTAAAATTGCTCTAAAAATAAAAGAGACAATTTGCATGGGGTCAAACAGCTGTGTAAAAAGAGACATGAGATTTTTGAGGATACAAATTTCTTTCAATTTGCACTTGATCGGTGGTAAAACACCTACCGAGAATGTTTTGAAGGGTTATTGGTCAAAGAACAAAAGAAAACCTAAACACACAGTTTTGAACTTGCCTGCTAATTGTAATCATCCCCATAGAAAAGCATGCTTTGATTTTGTTGTGCACGACATAAAATGCAAAATCATCATCTAAATAATACCATATCTAATAATAACACCATATTTAGCTTATTCACTTCAAGTGTGATCTAATACATTGGTAAAGCATTCCAAATATGCAAAAAAACTTGGGTTTGAAAAAAATTGGTGGCACTCCTTTCTGGAAAAATCCTCCTGTCTCTTTAAGACTTGGTATGAAAATTATCAGAACTAGAATTTGTAGTTCTCGGCTTGCACGTTCGCTATATTCAAAGAATATAAGCTGTGGGCCGCCCAGCCTATTTTATTTTGACCTCACATGACTTTTAACCTTGGCATGTGACCTTTGACCTCATCAACATATGAGGGATCTCATGTTGCACCTATGACATGAGTTTGGTTCCAATTGAACTTCTACTTTTAAATTGAGGTGAATTAAAAAAAAAACATTTTAGTGACACACATCCACACAAACACACAAAACAGATTGCTAAGTGGTCCTGACAGCTATGCTGACGGCCCACAAAAATGCAGGCTCTCCAATGCAATGAAAATAAACTCCATTTGCTTGAAGTGAATGGCTAGTGAAATAGAGAATTGGTTCTTTAAACAGACACTGGCACATTTGAAAAATAGTGCGCCCTCAAGATTTTCAAAATCGATATTTTTGCATGGTTGTAAGCCTTTATATACATTAGCCTTCACCTGAAATGATTAAGACCAAATCAGCGTCCTTATGGGTAAACAGAACAATCTTATCATTAATGTCGCCGGCGACATTAATTCAGCAAACGACGGAAATTGCGTTTAACACAAGAAAACGCACGACGTTGCATGTTTAAATTCCCACAGCATGCACATTGTTTGACTGGTCTGTGACCCTTGTGGTTTTAATATCAATGAGTACGAGTCTCTGATATTCATGTAATATACACATTTGTTGATTAAAGTTATGGAAAACTTAAAGGTGCTTGTTCCGATTTATGTGTAATGTGTATTGTGTTCTCTACTTTATATGAGAGCCTGGCACTTGTACATACACCCCATCAAGTACCATGGGAAACAAACTTGCGGTTTTGATGGTAGATGCAATAATGCATGTTGCAAAGCCCTATTCAATACTCTGCTAATATTGATGGTTAACCACTAAAACGGCAGTTTTTGTTTATATCTTGGGAATGAAATGGATTTGAGGGCTCTAATTTCAGGACGACAATGAGAAAAATACGGCCTTTCATCTGATATCAAAATCGATACTACTTCCGGGTAAATCGGGGGGGGGGGTTGTTGGGTCCCTAAGACGATCGGAACACGCACCTTTAAGTTAGCCTACAAATTACCTGGATGTTTTTTACCTATTATTAACGTCCCTATCTGTTTTTTAGTACATTATTTTTATGTGTAAATTGTATCTCTATTCTTCCAATGGCCTAGACTATCATTTCAGAGCAAATTGAAGAGATTTTATATTTTGTGAAAATGTGCCAGTGCCACTTTTAACCCCTTGGGCACTACCACCTATGATATACATGTAATCTGCAGGGCCGGAAATTCGAGGCGAACCCGCGAACCGGTTCGCCTGACGGTTCGCCCAAAATTACACTTGCGAGAACCAACACGGTGTTTCTCGCGCCACAAATTGGTGCTCAATCAACAATGATCATAAACGATTTTATTATGTAATTTTATTTTTTTTTAAAAATTATTATAAAATAGGCACCGGAGTTTTGGCGCAATTTAAAAACGGCCAAAATGCGCGGCCCGTATTTTGAAATTCGCGAAAATGCACGATTTTTAAAGTAAGAAATCACAAAAATGCGTTCCCTAAGTTGGGACCTGCTAGTCACCCAGGAACACGAAGTCGTTCTTTGCAAAACACTGCTCAAACGTTCCCAAATACATCCTATTTATGTACTCTTTTCATGCGAAAAGGAAAAAATGTCAAGAAGCACCCATCCTTATAACCTGTTATTTTTCCATTCTTTCTTCTGAATTAAAAATATGTGAATATCAGATTGTAGATGGCACTTGCCGTGTGCTGAGGCGGTTTGCCATACATCATGTCACATACCGAGAATAATTTACTTTCGCACGTTGGAATCCCAGTGGGCATGGGGAATCCCCAGCCCCGGATGACGTGAGGGGTTTTCCACTCTTGCCCCGGAATAAGTGTCCAGTGTATGAAAGGGTTTAGTTCATTCTTCCGCATTCCTACGAAGTCCGAATTTGTTTTAATTCTGAAGAGATTATCCATGAATCAATCCAATTATAACAAAGACCCGATACCGCACGTTGATAGCTTTGATAGCATGCATCGATATTGTTTAATGCACCGACGCGCAACCATATATGTTTAGCGAACACGTCGTAACCCCGGAGAAGCCCGGGGGGCTACAAATAGGTAAATAGAGATCGCGGAAAAACATGTCGGGAAGGAAAAAAAGTTTTAAAAAACTCACTTTACCGACCCTACATTTGGTTATTCCGATCCCTGTGTGTTATTATCACGAATATTCATAAATTAATTAAGGGACCCAAAAAAAGCAATTTGAGGGATTATGAAAAACATGTTTCTGCAAGTTGTGCTTGTGGAATCTTTATAATGGCCAAATTTTATATACTTGTGACTTCCAATTTTCTTTCATTTTGCACCAGTTATGACAGCCAAAAGCCTCTAAGTACATTACATGAATGCACATCATTAGAAATAAGAATCAGTGACATTAGGGTTGGCTTTGTAAGTCAAGGTGAGTAAATGTCGGTTTTAAAATTCGTGATGGACCCTGTGCAAAGCTATATACTTCATGAGCTTGACCTAGGACACAACCACCAATATGGAGTGTCTAGTCAGATGCAACATCGGCTACATATCATGATGCTTCACAATGGAAATAGGTCGGGTCATCCTTGTTCAACGAATCAAGGTTGATGGTAGGGTTTTGTACAATAGGATTTTAAAAACATTTGGAATATATTGGCACTTATTGGAAGCTTGGTGGGTCATCAATTTTCGCCCCGACATTTGCAAAAATAATGATTTACTAATCAGTTGGTGTTTGTTATTGGCAAATTAACAGTAAAAAAAAAAAAAACGTTTTTGTTTTTTAACAAAATCTGAAAAAGTTCACGATTTGGACCAAACCAAAATTTGTGATAGACCCAAAAAATTCGCGACTTTTTGCGCGAACTCCAGTGCCTTGATTCCATGTGTAAGTAATGTGCATTTCCAGCAATTTTTCCATTTCATTATATTTTAGCAACATATGCACGTTTTTTAGAAAAAAAGATATATCCCATTTGAAAAGTATTAAATAAAATCCTATCCTTGGGTTCGCTGATGAGTTCCTTTGTGTTATTAAGACTAGGAAACACACGTCCAGTTCTTCTATGAGAACCTATAAAAAGCGGAGACTTGAAGGTCCAGGTTCTCGCAAAGGTCCTTTTGCGAGACCTAATATGGTCTCGCAGACTCCGACGAATTTTAGTTTCAGGGCCTGATCTGTCCTTATTGGCTTTTAACAGGACACAACATGATATAGCTCTCTAAGTAACCAATCAAAAGAGAGCTTTGCTTCTCTGTGTAAAACATACCAACATTCTGATCAAACATCTCTGATTGCTCATTACATGATATTACTTCCAATACGACGCGTACGCCGTCGCTTTCTCGAGAACGGCCACTTAAAGATGTTTGAAAATGAACTAGCGACTTTGGTGTCTATTGACGTCTACGCCGACCCCCCGAAATACGCGTTCGCTGACGTTGAAATCGACGCGGTACGAACCGTCCGCGTTCTCGAGATTAACGCCACTTAAGATTTTTTGAAAACCGAACTAGGACTTTGTGTCAATTGACGCTAAGCGACGAACTCGTTCGCCTGACGTGAAATCGACTCGATAACGCAGTCGCGTTCTCAGATACTGCCACTTAAAGATTTTTGGAAAATGAACTAGCGACTTTGGTGTCAATTGACGGCTACGCGACGAGACGCGTTCGTTGACGTTGAAATCGACGCGATACGCGTCGCGTTCTCAAGATACTGCCATTAAAGATTGTTGGAAAATGACCTAGCGACTTGGTGTCAATTGAACGTCCTACGCGACGAGACTCGTTCGCTGACGTTGAAATCGACGCGATACGCCGTCGCGTTCTCGAGATCCGGCCACTTAAATCTTTTTTGGAAAATGAACTGAGCGACTTTTGTGTCAATTGACGTCTAACGCGACGAGACGCGTTCGCTGACGTTGAAATCGAACGCGATACGCAGTCGCGTTCTCGAGAATACGGCCACTTAAAGATTTGTGAAAAAACGAACTAGCGACTTTGGTGTCATTGACCGTCTAGGCGACGAGACGCGTTCGCTGACGTTGAAATCGACGCGATACGCAGTCGCGTTCTCGAGATACGGCCACTTAAAGATTTTTGGAACTGAACTAGCGAACTTTGGTTTCAATTACGTCTACGCGACGAGACGCGTTCGTTGACGTTGAAATCGACGCCGATAACGGGCCGTCTCGTCTCGAGATACGCCACTTAAAGATTTTGAAAATGAACTAGCGACTTTGGTGTCAATTGACGTCTACGCGCGCTACGCTTTTCGGTGACGTTGAAATCGACGCGATAAACGGCCGCGCGTTCTCGAGCTACGTCCTAAGATTTTTTGAAAAATGATACGACTCTTGGTGTCAATTACGTCTACGCGACGAGACGCGTTCGTTGACGTTGAATCGACCGGTACAGCCTTCGCGTTTTCTTTCTCGAGACTACGGCCACTAAAGATTTTTGAAAAAATGGACTAGCGACTTTGGTGTCAATTGACGTCTACGCGGACTAGACGCGTTCGCTGACGTTGAAATCGACGCGGTAACGCCGTCGCGCTCTCGAGATACGGCCACTTAAAGATTTTTGAAAATGAACTAGCGACTT
>JAMKCH010044733.1:0-25172 GCA_023653785.1 Ophioderma brevispina | reverse complement strand
GAATTATGAAGTGCTTACCATCAAATGAGACCGCCTGTGTAATTCTTGTTGAAGGTTACGCACCAGAAAGACGTGTAGATGTATTTATTCACCTATAAATATTAATGAGATAATAGGCATAAGTGCTTCCATTCATTGGTCAATTGCGCAAGACACAGGGATGATAAATAGAGCTATCAGTGAATTTGATCTATTTCCCAGGCGGGATTTTTATTACTTTCCCTATATCATCGTACCAGAGCATGTTAGCATTTTGTCACGCATTTTAGTTATAGGGTTTCTTAAAAGAAGGAACTTCCTCCATGTTAACAACAACAACACAAAAATGGCCGTGCCAGTAGTCGGTCAGAGTCTTTGACAGACGACGAAATGCCTGGGTAATACAAAATAAAGATGACAAAAACACGCGAGTTTTGTCCGCAATGTGTGAACATTTTTCAGACTTACTGTACGGAAAAAAAAAGGAAGTTCTCTCGCGGAAGCTGAAGCGCTAAATTGTGCCGACTTGGACGAGTTGTTGGGGTCATTTTACGCCAGAGTCTGCGATGGTTATACACGGGATGGCGCTTTCATGCAAAGAAAAGATTACAGTCACACGATATGGTCTCCAAAGGACACTTTGAAAATACCATTTATCTCATAAATATTTATTAAGGTGTAATAAAACAAATACTACATGTATGTCTGGGAAAGTGTGCAACATATTTTTCATCGGTATGGCACAGCACTGTAGCCAGTACCTCGGGAAAAAGTAGATTGCACTATTTCCCTCAACCATGTAGTTATTTGTATAGCTATACTCACATGATTGAGTACTTGTTTGAAGCACCTATGAGTCTTACGACAAATGCGATTGTGGCGGAGTTTGCAAGTGTGCAGACTATAGCAGGTACAGACGACGGGTTATCTTGTGAGGTTAACAACGACGATCCAAGATGCATCTGTTATAGTATCAACATTAATCTGAGTACTTGATCACGTAATTATGAGTACTTTACCATCAAATTGAGATTGTGACTGAGTTTGTAAGAGTGCCGATATAGCAGGTGTAGACGCCTGTGTTATCTTGTTGAAGGTACGCACAGAAGACGGTCGATGGATCTGTTATGTACTCAACAAAATCTGAGTACTTGATCGAGTAATTATGAGTACTTACCATCAAATTGGATGTGATGAGTTGTAAGAGTGCCTCTAAGCAGGTGTAGACACCTGTGTTTTATCTTGTTGAAGGTTACGCACCAGAAGACGAGTAGATGTATCTGTTATGCTCAACGTTGATCTGGTCATTGCCGCCTGTAGCAAGAAATCACGAAAAATGCAGAAGTTCCCCTATTCTACACAGAAAAATTTGGCTGGGTTTTTATTTTTGCCTTTCCACAACTAATCAGAACCGATGAAATTATAAACTCACAAAATTATTTTTGAGCCAATAAGTTTAATACATAGCTATTTATAGCGTGAATTATCGAACTGCAAACTTCCAAACTGTAAAAATATTGTGGTCCTTTGACCGGTTGTGTTGCCTGCCATCCACGGTTTTGTGAATGATAGACTTCATATGACCTTTGACCTATGTGGGACCTTTGACCTCAAAACAAATGAAGGTTTGCATTTATTATCCATAAACCAAGTTTCGTTCAATTGAACTTCAACGTTGCAATTGAGCTCGCAATTGTACATCTTACAACTTGACATCAACGAGGATAACTCACTACACCCATACTAATTTACCTCGGTCGGCTGGCAAGATATATTGACCACTGGATTGGCCCATTCTGGTTGGGTGAGGGATTGGCTCCAGAATTTCGCGAGTACGTGACATCTCGTCCTGGGATAATCAGCTGATTGGATGGAGGGATGATGGATATCACAAAATCTGGTCCCACTGAAAATAAAAATGTACTTTACATAATAAGGTTAGGCAGATTTAAGTTCTCCATTTGAAAGCAATATCATTTAAGTATTAATACATCTTTTTTTTTGTATATTCAACTTAAGAAACTGCTGAAAAGCACCAAATTGATCTTTACAGATGTATCAAGGTACATATCTGCATCTTTTCGATACACAGACAGACACATTTTCCTTTGTCTAGATGACAGCCAGCTAGGTGCACAACCCTATCAGTACTTAGTTTGTAACACGGGTCAACAAGACAATTGAGACTTAGTATCTTGTCCATGGATACAAAACATTGGCCACAGTGGCGCCCGAACTCACAACTTCTAAAGATCACTAATTCTGTGTTTTTCCACTGGGCCACACATGCTCTATTAAGGATTTCATTAACTTGTTTATTTTCATAGTGTTTTATTAACAGGCTAATGGCAAAATGTTAAAGGCTGGTATTATGAAAGGGAGTCGGACTTTAGACCCAGGTTTAAACCAGGGTTAGTCCTACATGAGTGGACCTTGTTCCTGCCAAATACAATGAAAGTTAAATGTAACGGGTGAGATTCCATAAGGAATTTTCTCAACTGCTACAGCACATTTTTAGAGTTGTTAGGAAAAAAGTCCACTCATGGAGGACTAACCCTGGTTTAAAGGTGCATTTCGTGATTTCAGCACCTTCCGTTTTATTCATTGATCACTAGACATCCTTGAGAAAAGCTGATTCTCAAAATTTGAGCTGATCCCGATCTTGCTTGCGGTTTTGTGTTATGAGCAATTGCTCGTTTCCCACAGTCCCATAGGCTACTGTGCTGTAATTTCTGTCCGTTTACTTAGACTCTTTCAGAATACCAGCCAAAATGTTTGCATTTGTTGAGAACATCCCCTTAATTTACTACTTACATCGGTATTCACAGAGTTCGCCAGTGAAGTCGTCGTCACAATCACAAAAATCATTGCGGCATACTCCATTATTTCACAACGAAGGTTACAGGGAGCTTGTGGCAAAATAGAACCAATAAGATTAACTCATTCCGATTGAATTTACCCTTTTTTAATAATAGGCTATTAAGAAGAATTCCATATGACCCCTCTGAAAGGCACAACTGAACTGGTATAGCTCCAAATGGAGGGGCTGAATAATATGTGAACTAGAATTTTGCCGTTCCCAGGCATTCGCACTCACTATATTCAAAGAAATAGCTGTGGCCATCAGCTTATCTTCAACTTGACCTCCATGGCCTTTAACCTTGGCACATGACTTTGACTCATCGACAAATGAGGGAAACCCAGTTGAACTTCGTACAAGTTAGACATTCAAATGTTAAAATGGAGGTCATTTTTACATTTTAGCCCATTTTTTCAAACTTGACCTCACATGACCTTGCCTTGCTGTGACTTTGACCTCATAAACATAGGAGGGATCCCAGGTGCACCTGATGACACAATATTGGGTCCATTGAACTTGAAAGCGGAACTGGACACATTTACCAAAATATGAAATTTCTTCAGTTTGCCTCTCAAATGATAGTCTAGGCCCTGGGAGAATAGAGATACATTTAAATAAAATAAAACATACTCAAAAAACAGAGAGGGCGTTAATAAGAGGTTAGAGACAACCAAGTAATTTGTAGGCTGTAATCTTTTAAGTTTTCCATAACTTTAATCAACAAAATGTGATAGTAATGAATATCATGGATATAATCTCGATATTAAAAACTACAAAGGTCACAGATAGGGCAAACAAGGGCTGCATACCGTGGGAAAACATGCATACGGCATGCGTTTTTCTGTGTTAAACGCGATTTTCGTCGTCAGCTGATTAATGTCGCCGGCCGACTTAATTATAAAATATTATAAAATCATTATAAAATCTGTTATACCATACGGACGCTGCATTTGGTTTAACCATTTCAGGGAGGGCTAATGTATATAAAAAGCTTTACAAAAAGCAAAAATATTCAAGTTTGAAAAATCTGAGGGTGTTACTATTTTTTAAATGCAGTGGTTCTTTAACTTTTCAAGGCTGTCCAATTTAGTGACACCACACACACACACATTACATACATCACACACACAACAGATGCTAGGCTGGTCGGCCAGCTATGCTGGAGCCCACAACAACCCCCATGGTTGTAACATAATATGCACATCCTGTGTAATTTTTTTATGATAATTCAAAGTGGCAAACATGATTTTTCTTTTAAATTAGTTTGACAGAGATGTTATGTAAGGCCAAATGGCAGATTCTTGCATAGATTTTTCAAATTTTACAAAGGATTGCAGGTCATACTTATATCCAGTGCATACTTATGTCAAAAATTGTGTTGCCACTGCTTAAAATTGTTATAAGATTAACAGAGCACAATTTGCATTGGGGTCAAACAGCTGTGAAACTTTCAGCAAGCACATTTTAAAATATTTTGGATCTCAAACACATTGTTGACCACCACATTCATTACCTGATGGTGCTACGGCAATGTTGACCCACCCCCTCCTAGCACCCGCTTTTCCCACACCCCTCTTTGCATTCAATTTTGTTCTCACCTATTCCTTACATCTTACTCCAGCATTTAGACTGCTATCTCCTCTCCTAACCCCATTTGACCCTATTCCATACTCATGAGTGGTTCCTAGACACACCAGTGTATTCCTAATCAGATAAAATGAAGTTGTTGAGAATCAGGAGCGGTTATTGTCCGGCTATTGTATTCCACGCCAACCCATACCAAGAGCTGAATATCAGAAAGACAATTAAGATTACTTAAATTATATTAATAAGTCATAAAAGCAAGGATGCAGCAGATATCTACCTGTAGAGGCAGTGTTCACTTTTTCGGGGTATTTATCCCTTTAAACTCCAAAATTCAATTTTGTCCTGGGTGAATCAAACAGGGTGGTCACCAACCAACTTAAACCAGTTTAAGGAAGAACACACCCAGTTATTTATCACTGATAACCATGTCCATTGAAATTTGTGTCCGTCAGTATAGTTGTATGGAACAGGACAGGAAGAACTTGCTATGGGTCTGCATTTATGTTTTTGTCTACCAACTTCAATTTCGGCACATCAAAGTATTGAATATTAAAGGGAATTGTTAATTTTTTTGGTCTCATCTGTTTTCTACTTGATATGGCAGCTCGACACTTGTATACGCTAATCAAACAATTACCGTTGGAAATTAAACATTGCGGTTTTGATGCTAGACGCGCCAATGGGCATATTGCAAACCCCCATTCAATACGGAGCTAGTTATTGATGGTTAACCATTAAAACAGCAGTTTTTTGTCAGTATCTTGAGAAAGAAGGAAAGAAAGGATTGAAGCTGATATTTCAGGAGGACAAATGAGAACTAGACGCCACAGTTGTGTTTTAGAAAAAAGGGTTCAACTTAGAATGTGCCCCTGCCCCTTGATCCTTTGACCTCTAGGGCCGAGGATACCCAAAAGCCACCTCAGGGACTCAGGGGCTATAAGATACCAAGATTGGCTCAGGCTGCCCTGAATCTTGAGTTATGGGTGGCCCCTACATTTAACGTTGGCCCCTGTAGGCCTGTGAACTTTGACCTTGGGGTCGAGATACCCAAAACGCACCATCAGGGCGTCCAGGGCTATAAGCCTGCAAAGATTTGATGCCCTTAGGCTTCTGTGGTTCTTGAGTAGGGGTGGCCCCCCCAACATATTAAAGTGTGACCATGTAGCCCTTGAACTTTGATCTAGGGATCGAAGACACCAAAATGCAGAATAGAGGCCCAAGGGCTTATAAGCCCACGAATTTGGGTCTCGAGGCGCTTGGGTTTTAAATTATGGGCGGCCCCTACATTTTAACTTTGGGGCCCCCTGTAGGCCCTTGAATTAAACCCTGTAATCGAGATACAAAAAATCCATAACAGAGGCCAAGGCTATCGTTCCACCAATTTTGGCTCGGAGGCTGCCTTTACTTTTTGGAAGAATGGGCGGCCCCATTACAATGTTAAGTTTGGCCCCCTGTCAGCCCTTGAACTTTAAGCAATATTAGCATATTTTTTTAAGGGCGCCACCCAATTTTTCAAAAATTGGGGAGGAAGATTGGTACACGGCTTTGCATGGTAAAGGCTAATAAACTATACATGTGAAGGTTAAAGGCTCGAAAAATGTTATGTGTAGCAAACGAAGGATTTTTTACTATAATAATATTATCGGGGGATCCCGATATTAATTCAACGTCTGCTGGAAAGGGCCTTTCCAATGTGAAAATAGCCGGGAAAGGAAATAGCGCCATGTACAGGTCTACGCTCGTCCATTAGGTGTTTTAATAGGTCGGGCAAAGTCAAGTTAGATGTTATTTTCTCGTGGCCACTTTTATCATGGACGGAACATAAAAACGTTAGCATTTCCAGCTCTGCCGTAAGTCCAATCTGGGATCCCAAATTCTAATTACAAAATCGCTTATTTGGTTGATAAATACGCATTTTTAGCAGTATCGTTCGCAGGGTATAGTTTTCTAGACCAATTACCAACGTAACTGTACAAAATATCAAATTTGAAAATTGGGGGCACTCTTCAAAAAATGTGCCAATATTGCTTAACCTCTGGGAATCGAGATACAAAAAATGCATTATAGAGGCCCAGGGCTATAAGCCCATCAAATTTGGACCTCTGGGGCTACTTTGGCTGTTTTGAATTAGGGCGTTGGCGGCCCATAATTTTAATGTTTGTCCCCCTGTAGCCCTTGAACTTTGACCACGAGTCGAGATACACAAAGCAAAATCAGGCCACCAAGCGCTATCAGCCTGCACAATTGGGCTTGAGGCTGCTGTGGTTCTCTAGTAATATGTGTTTTAAATTTGAACATTTGGCCACCCCGTGTGGCCCTTGACCTTTGACCCTCTGGGTCGAGATTACCAAAAGGCACATCAGTGAACCCAGGGGCTATCATCCTACCAGGTTTGGGCCCCGAGGCGCTATGGTCTTGAGTTTGGGTGTTTCGTTGTAAGCCGTCGTTAGAAGACGGAGAAGAAGAAGAAGGAACTTACAGCACGAGCACAATTATTCTGCATGTTACACATGCGAATAGAAAAATACGGCCTTTCATCTGATAACTAAATTTATATTCTTCCCGGTTAAATCCGGGGTCCTAAACGATCTAAACAAGCACCTTTAGACCAGTAGTCGTCACCTATATTAATAAAAGCTCAGCAACTTTTCTTTCATGTTAGTAACATCCTGGTTTTGAGTTTCCATCTTCACAAATGTACTCACCTCAAGGCGTACCTCCACCTATACGAAAAGGCAGGTCAACCCCTCAGAGAAGTTTAGCCAAGGAGCAAACCAAGAAGTTCCTGTGGCAATTACAAATTAAAAAAAGGATCTGTAACAAAATCGTTTGCCAACAGTAAGGATACACACACATCACATACCATCATGCAGTTATCTCCATGGCAAAATACGCCACAACCTTTACCACACTAACTGGAATTATTGTGTCCCGAACCAGCTTACCTATTAACCGTATGCTAATTTTAGCCATGTGACGTGCCTCAGTGAATGAACGGTCGAGTTTACTGCCACACTTGAGTAAATACGCTGCCCTAACATTCAGTAACTTGGGGTTGAGGCGTTGTATTTTGGGCCATCAGGAAGTCATTTACAATAACATCAACCGTGTACCTTCCCAAGTCCATCGTCCTTTGTTTGGTCATATCAATAAGGAAAGCCTGGGCTTGATGACAGAAAGTTCATGTACATAGGTCAAATTTTTTTTTTTCTATTAGGCCTCATGATCACAGCGGTCCTCCGGTCGTACTCAGACAAAATGTTAGAGCTGAATTTACATTCGCTGTGCACGGTATTTTAAGAAGGATAGTTCTGATATGATCCTGACATGGTCTCATAATGAAAGCACCGCATATCTCCACAACATTTATTTTTAATTTGCAACCATGAAGAAGACAACATTTCCTAGATGTGTGAAAGTTCCGCGAATTTGAAGCCTAACTTTTGCAGCAGCGATGCTAACTGTGAGCCCCTATACTTTTTAAATACACACTAGGCACAAGAGGTCACGCATCATTGTGAGCGCACTGTGTATAAGGTATAGTAAAACGACATAACTGCCCGATGCATATTTTCTGTTTGAGATCATCCAAAGTTTAACTCACCAGCTTGGAGCTGTTCAATCTCTGTATTGTTCTGGAGTCTGCCACCCTTGGGTCAATTTTTAGTAGTCACCCTATAATCTCAACTTGACTCGTAGGTCTTCTCCTTCAGTAGTATGCACTATGCTGGGTGATGCGAATTGTACGGTGCTGTCAACTGACGGAAGAAAGCATGGTGTGATTGTTAAATTGCATATAATGCCTAAACGGTTTTCAGTTTTGTTTATGCTAAAGAGGGGTGTAAATTCTTACTGGTTTTCTTGTTAGGCAAAATCAAGAATTTATTATATTTATGGAACCAGATGTCCAAAGTAATGAGGTTTGAATCAATATGAGCACTTTGAACGGGAAGTGGCTAAAATGAAAAACTCATAAATAGAAATACTGCCTATTTATTGCCCTTGATTGCATCACATTTGTAAGAATACAAGCTTTTGTGTTCTTCAGTCAAAATAATACATCTAAAAAAGGCAGTCTAAATACCTGCAGAGGGAAGAGAAAAATGGGTACTGAATGAGGAACCTGTAACAACTTTTAGTTTCAGTAATATGTGTCAATAAATCATCAGTAATAGTACTTCGTTTGGTACAGATGCTATTTAACTTTTGATTTTGTATACTGAGTAGTATTTCAATATAAGCCCAGACTTTTTAAAAGACAAAATTGATCCCCCAGAGCTGTGGGCTTACAAATTGCGCCCACATCACTTACTGTCTTATCTGACGAACTGCCGTTTTCGAGAAATCGCCATTTAAAATTCTACCGGGAGATTTCATGTTTGTACTATGCAATTAACCTTACAATTGTCTTTTTAATTTTGCTATGAAGAAAACATTTCTGAAGTTTAGTTTCAACCTTGCTGAGTTTTTAAGTGCAATGTATTCCGATATAAAGCTACAAAGTCATAAGCTCTGTATGTCAATTCAAAAGTCGTATTTTCACATACGACGCTAATTTTCACCGTTATATTTCAATGCGTTCAAATAGATCTCTATGTGAAACACGCCCTGTTTCACACACGAGGCAATCAGACGCACATAGATTCTGTATGTGAAAAACGTAACATCTTGTTTTACGAACAACATTAATTATACGCCTATTGAAATTAGTGTAATGAAACAAAGACCGTAGTTAAATCGCGATCGTGCAGTTTTGAGCTTATTGATCAAATTCTTAATTAATATCTCACTAATTAGGTCTTTCAAGATTGTAACTTTGTGGCAAGTATAGATCATAAACATTATAAGTACATATGCAAAATATCTCAAAAAAGTAAAAATGTCAAATAAGACAGTATGTGATTGGCGACGAATAAGAAATCACAGTAGCAATAAGTGTGGTTACCACTGTAAACTACTGGCTAACATATGATGCATTTTTCAAACTGCCTCATATCAATTATATATCACAGCTGTTTGAAGTCTCATTTATTATGAAACACCCAAAATATCAACAGGACAACTTTTTGACAACTAATTTGAATTATTTACACCACTGACTTCATCCTGTGTAAATTTTATGAAATTTCATTGTGGGTAAATGTGATTTTTCTTAAAAATATAGTTTAACACGTGTCTCTATTGAAAATGGACATATAGATGGCGCTATAACATACAAATCCTGACCTTTGTTGGCCTATATGGCAAGATTCCCGCAATGGATTTTCCTGATTTTTGCAGAGGTAATAACTTTTGCATGCCCCTACATATATCAGTTGTCAAAATTGTGTCGCCAATGCTTAAAATTGCTCTAAAAATAAAAGAGCCAATTTGCATGGGGTCAAACAGCTGTGATATTTACACTTCAATATTTCCCACTTACTATCAGTTTCCCTACATAGCAATCCTCTGTATCCACGGGCAGAAGCAATCCC
The DNA here is from genome assembly GCA_023653785.1 of Ophioderma brevispina. NCBI lineage: Eukaryota > Metazoa > Echinodermata > Ophiuroidea > Amphilepidida > Ophiodermatidae > Ophioderma > Ophioderma brevispina. The sequence goes on along the minus strand of JAMKCH010044733.1, from coordinate 15,272 downwards.
CATCAAACCAGGTGCCCCATTCTCCCAAGCTGGGACCAATCTAATTGGCAAAAACCAATTGTTTATGAAATTTTAACTACTTAGTTCTCCAGGTTAGAAAAGGATGGTTTATATATTTAATCTTTCCCTTGAGATGTCCAGTATACGGAGGTCGCGGTTCGAACCGGCAGTGTGATATGGGTTTTTTTTTAACACTTGTGGTTGCGGCTTGTCATCTCCAGGGAAAGATAATTATAACCAAAATTGTGAATATTGTTCATCTGTGCCTCACGTGTTTGGTAACACAGTAAAGGTGTATTACTTTAAGAAATAAAAAGCTATAGTTTGGTTTAATTAGGGATTCCCGACCATCAGGTTAAATCAGGATCACACATGTGCACATGTGTGTCCAGTGGATTGAGCGCTCGCCCCCACGTCCAAGGTTGTGTGGGCTCGAGCCCACTGCGGCCACAAGTTGGGTCCCTTGGTAAGGCCGCTTTACTCACTTACGTCTTCTCACAGGTGTATAAATGGGTACCAGCTTAATTCAATGCTGGTATGATCAGAGACCTCGCTGTGCGGAGGAGGGGACAACCTCCAACGCAAAAACAAAACGGATGAGTGCTGGCCCAAACACTAAAGGAGAGATGGGCACTCTGTGCACGATTGCTCGGCACGACACTTTACTTCAAGATTTGCACCTGTGCATTTGGGTATTTTTTCCTTGCAAGGACAGCGTTTGCCAACCAAGCTCATACACAATAAGTGGACACATGGGTGCAGAGTCAGTGTAACTGCTTTAGCGAACAGCAGTTTTGACAGCCCAGCTCTTTTCATGTGTGTTTCCCCTGCAACAGGGAATCCTGATCTCTTGTCAGAGTTTGAAACCCTTTGCTACTTTCACAAGAAACTTCACACAAGAGTTTTTCAAACCCGGTCCACGAGAGTAGTGACACCTTTGCCAGAGGGGTTGTTACAAGAGGTTTAACAGAAAGATTTCCCTTGTTTGATGTGCATTATGGTCTTCAACATGAACGATGGGGATTTGCAAACATAATACCTTATCCAGGTGCCGATTTTCCTGTAATCACCTGACATCCTGATATAGCCCCATAAATACAAAATAAAACATAAGGGCAGCTATTTGTGGATATCCATATGAAATCAGTGAAATATTAGTTTTTTGACTTTATGATCTTTGATCTGCACTGAAATATATCTCACCTTTGAAGTGCTCTAAGATACAGGCCTTTAACCTCCTCTCAGCTATCAGACCTACCTCTAAACTGACAGAAACTGCCAAAGTATCCTTCTGGGCAGAGGCACATTGCTGTTGTCCAATGTGCCACCATTATACTGCAAGATGGCAACACAAGGTTGCTGCTCTGAAAAAAAGTGGCAAGAACGACTGTTGTAATTATTGGCAAATGTTTATCTCAACATATTTTATTTTTGTTTATGATGTACCAATAAACAATTAGATACCAGTATATTTGTAAAAATTCGGAGGTTGTTGACTCTATAAAATCAATCCTCAAAACAAAGGGATTACCATTTCCTATCGATTTCTAAAAAATAGCACACAAAGTTGGATTCTAACCTCCTGGCAGTGTGACGGCTTTTATCACTTATTCCTTATTCAGTGTTTGGGGTTTATAATGCCAACAATGCATATCCATTTGGTTGTCGCCTATCTAATATGAGGCGATATTAGATAATGGGTCATTTATGCAAGGGCTTATGAATGAGGATATACACCACAGCTATATTGCTTCCGGCCCTCCCCCTGTGACGTCATAGCTATCACGCAGTCTTAAACGTACGAGTCGCAGTTAAGCCGTACTGTATCGTAAACTAAGCACAAAGTCGGCTTGGGCGATACGCATGCACAATACCTACGCTAAAGCTATGACATCACCCTTAGTTCATAGCCGACGGAGTTCTAGTACAGGTTTGGTTCATTTTGTGACAGTGGGGGAATAGTTTGGACTGCCCATCCGGTATAACACAATATTAGATAGGCAAAACCAACAAGTATTATCTTTTACTCTCTAAGTTAATACAACCTGAAGAACAAATGGGCCAAAGGAGAATAAGTAGACCCATTTTCTTCATTTCTGAGGTCTGTTATAAAATAGTTTCCCCCTTTTGATTTTTGCATTTTAGAGTGGAATAAATACTACTTACTATAAATGATCATTTGAATGTATTGGTGCGTGCCGCTATGGCACCACACATACCGGCCAGAATCATCCTGACTACGTTCATTCAAGATCATCTTGGGTCGAGGTCGGGCTCAGTTCGTCAATACTCAATCTCCAGTACCTCCTGGAGATTTAAACAAAAATACAATTTTAACCGTCTGGGCACTACCAACCTTTCTTCCAGCTTTTTAATTGACTAAGTAACCAATAAATCTTTCCCAGTGATAAAAATCATGTTAATTCCTGTACACTATCAAGTGATCCATTTTGATAGTTTTGGATCCTGTGATCCATTTTATATTTTTTGTATCCGTCTAACTTTTAGTTGCACTAATTTTTGAATTTTTAAAAAAAAAAAAAAAAATTTCCTTGTTTTTAAAAACACCTGACAAATTTCTGAAAGTTCTCTTCAAGGTTAGTGAGTACCCTGAAAATTTTCAGAATAAAAAATATAGTAACCTCATATGTCACAACTTGCGTATTTTTGTAATAAAATGGCCAGAAGAGAGCACCTTGTATACTCTAAGAGCCAGTATTGTGAAAATGTGTTTGTACACCTCCCTGTTCGTACTTCCCTCTCCCCACCCCGCTCTCAGTGAGAAAACTCTAGTTCATTCAGTCAAATTCTATCTACATATATTTTATGTGAGCTTGAGGTGTCCGTTTTTTTGATTTTGGGTAGAGATGTGCTTCTGAGTCTGGAAGATATGACCCACGTCTAAAATCAATTTACAAGATAGGACCCACGCGATTCCCCCCCCCCTGCGGTTCGGGGTTAGAATTGGCCCGTTTGTTCCCCTGCATTTCGTAAAGGGCGACTAATGGGGCCCTCGGCGGTTCCGGGGGTTAAGAATTTGCCCGATGTGTTCCCCTTCCTGCGAAAAGCGACTAAAGGGCAACTCGTCTGTTATTGAACAGACGGGTTGTTATTTAAATTTATGATTATATTATAAATGTTAATGATTTTCGACTATGTATTGTATTCTTAAGATGTTCTGTGATTATTCCTCGTTTAAGTCAGTAAGCCTTAAAATATTTATCATGAAAAACGAAACCATTTTATCATTACATTTGTACATATGAAGACCACCTATTTATTTTTTTTGTCATAGTAAATAGTAGCATGTATAAGGGTTTCTACTGTATAATTGTTGATAGTAATTATAAAATCTATCATTTTGGGGGCAATAATGCCCAAGTGTAATGGAGCCATTTAATAAATGTACATGTATGATACCATCTATTTGGTCTGTTAAATGGGATCTTAATGTTTTCATGTTCTGATGTATTGTTGATTATCTGTATTTGAAGTTAAGTTTTTGCTTGGTACATGATGATTGTATGGCAGCCATAAAGGCCATAGAACGTATTGCTGCAAGCGTTGGCGAAAGATATCAACGCGTTGCGACATTCGTCAACGCGTTTGCGACATTTCAGCAACCGCGTTGCGGTTTCGGCCAATCAAATCATGAATTTGCTGTGACGTATTTCAAAAATAGACCCCCAACGCTTTCTGAGATACTTTCCAACGCGTTGCAAACCTTCACAACCGCGTGCGAGCTTCACAACGCGTTGCAAGCTTCCAACGCGTTTGCTAAAGTTAACACCATAATGGACATAACGTATTGCCGAAACGCGTTGAGAGAAAGTCACAACGCGTTTGCGACATTTCGTTCGGGCAAACGCTTGCGACATTTCTGCCACCCGTTGCGACATTTCATCAAACGTTGCGACATTTCAGCAACGCGTTGCGGTGTCGGCCAATCAAAATCCAGAATTTCTGTGACTCATTTCAAAAATTAAATCTCACAACGCTTTGCGACCTTCACAACGCGTTGCAACCTTCACAACGCGTTTGCGGGCAAATAGTACGTTTGGACCCTTATTGCCTTCACACCTCCTGTTGTGAATCTCGCAACCGTTGTTATGGCTGGCAACGCGTTGGTGAAAGCCTAAGGGATCATAACGTATTGCCGCAACGCGTTGTGAATCTATATTTGAATTACGTCACAGAAATTCATGCATTTTGATTGCCGACGCCGCAACCGTTGCCGAAATTTCAACGCGTTTCTACTTTCTTTCTCACCACGCTTTGCGGCAATACGTTTATGACCCTTATGGCTGTGGACCTTCGCACGCGTCGTAAAGCTCACAACGCGTTGTTAAATCTCGCAACGCGTTGTGAAGGCTTGCAACTCGTTGTGAGTTTCCAACAAACCGCGTTGCTAGATACTTTCAACGCGTTGTGGGTCTATTTTTGAAATACGCCACAGAATTCATGATTTGATTTGGCCGACACCGCAACGCGTTTTGAAATTTCGGCAACGCATTGCCGAAATGTCGCAAACGCGTTGCTACTTTCCTCGCAACTCGTTGCTGCAAACGTAATGGCCTTTATGGCTTTGCCATATGGAAGTGATGCCCTATGTCATCATCTATGATTTGTATATTATAAATTTCAGTATATTTTTTGAACTGTTTTATTGATGCATGTTTTCTAAGTGTATCTTTGCCATTAGTTGGTTTATCTTGTTTTATACTGAATATTGATGTCTTGGTTCCTCCCTGTATAATGTGTATCCTTTTGTAATTGGTTAATTGTTTAATTGTTTTTGCAATTGAAATGATTTTAAATATGGGTTTTTTTTATATTTAATGTTAAATGACAAATGTAATGACACTATATAACACCCTTGTGTTGATTGTCCGTTAAACTTTAATCTCCACTCACTCACTCACTCATAGCTATTCCAGAGATGCATATTTGGGGCCAATTTTAAACCAATTGCCTAAAAATTTTGACCACAAAAATTTGGGAAGTTTTTTAGCTCCAGATTGTAGAATAGGTTGGTCCTAATTTTCCAAATTTTGGTTTTTTTTTTAAAAAGTGACCATCTCTACCAAAATTAGCAGAAAAAGTGTCCATGCAAGAATGCCAGAAGGCTGTACCTGAGGCCCCTATTGGTGGCACACCAAGGGTGAAAATAGAAGAACTGAACCAGGACACTTTGTTGAACGAAGTATCTCCTGGTTCACTTGGATGAACCCGGGGCCACTTTCATATTTATGATCTTTGCCCCATAAGCGAATAAAAGTCGCTGTCAATCATACAATTGATTTTATACCAGGCCGACCAGTAGGCCTCATCAAAAAACAAAAATCAAGAGTAAATGATGATCTCTACCGTCATGCTGTTTATAGCTCCCTTGTTTTCTGATCGGAACTTCGAATTAATGGAAAGCAAAAAGTTCAGTACTGCTTTCTGTAAAATATCTCACTTTCTTCTGACAAAATCGTCCTGACCAAAACCGTTTTTCATTTCTGATGATGGTAACATGAAAATGCTTTGCACAGGCTCTTTATGGGCGCTACTGAAGTGTAAATAAGTTGAAGTTCCAGGGGCGCTGGTACAATCTGGGTGCTACATTGCACCCTGTCCGCCCACTTCTTTCACCATTGTGGCACGCCCCTCCACAGACGTTGAGGCACTTTACCCTGTCCATTTGCAGCACTTGTTCTCCACTTGGTGCAATCCACACAGGCTGTGAATATATTTGCTATGCCAAATTCGCCCACAATGTTGATGTCTTCTGATATGCTGGGCATTTGCGAAGTCTGGCACTAATTCTAGCTGATCATATCCTCATATACTGCACAAAAACAAGAGAATTAATAAGTAAATGCTTACATTTTTGACATGATGTTCTTATTCTGGGCAGGAATTTAAGTACAAACATACACATGCAATATCATAGTTTTTTGCTTATCTATATTAGGCGACATTGGATAGTGGGTCATTACACAAGTAAGGTATATATGGTGTATGCAGTGCACCAGATAGTATTGGCTGTTCTTTTTTTTAGAGTGGAGAATGATTTTTGGTCTCTTTAATCAATGCAATTGAAATATGTAATTTTTTTGGGTGATTAAAACAATCAATTTTTAATACGAATGAGAATAAAAGATGGATTGTTCTTCTTCTGCCTATCCAATATGTGGTCATATTCGATGTGCAGTGCAATTATTTTTTATTGTAGATAAGTGGGCCCTATAGTATCCCACGAACTCAAATATTGAAATATATTGCCTTCCATCCATTATCCTATATAATTTTAACTTTCTGCCTTTGAAATGACCCTAATCAGACATTTCCTTCAATTAAACCCTCTCCTTTCCTCCTACTATTTTTACCATTTGCTAGAGGGGGTGGGGGTGGGGGGGGGGTATACAGCGTGGGTGCCAAATGCACCAGGGTCTGAAAAAAAGGAGAGGACAATGAAATACGGTTGAAATTGTGGAAAACTCAGATTTTTCCTGCTCCTGGATCCCCCCCTGAGGCTTTAAGCATCCCCCTGGACACCTGCTATTTTGGTTGGAATCACCCATTGCTCTGCGCATGTTAACTCTTTCAAACACTGGCAGATTTCTTAGAGGTTATAAAGACTCAATGTCCGTGGCTTTTAAGATGGCTGCCAAACAGTGCATTCTATTTGGGAAACCACCTCAAAAAAAAAAACACTGACCTAAGACTAGGCTCTTGTTTGTACTCAATCGCTCAATGATTTTTTTGTGCTAATTCCAAATATGGCCTTGAATTATTTTTTTTTTAAAAATATTAAACATTTAAAAAATGAACTCTGAAATACTTCATAACCGCAACATTCATATCCGTTCACACCTCTTTGCACCGTAAGTTGCAGTGTTGATATAAGCAAACCTTCTAGATTGCAACCTCACCGGCAACCTCCAACTAAAAGTAAAGACCTATCAGTGATTTAATCCGAAAGAGTCAAATAATACGAACTTTGCATGAATAGCTTAAAAAAGTGCATATAAGCCTGTAGATTCTCCATGTTACCTTTTTCCACCGACGATTGACCGAAAACGAAGAAACGGCAGTTTTCAAATATAAGAAATCTCCATTCATTACGTGTAGTATAAGTGTCCGAACAGACACTAAAAATAATGCTAAACATTCGATTTGGGTCCTTGTCAGGTTGCTTTTGGTCGAATCATTATTATCGTATGTTTAGTATACCTATACTTTTACAGACTGCAAAAATCTGATTTTTGATGATTTTTTTTTTTCGATTTTCTCTTTTCTTATTTAGGCAAATCACTGATATGCCTTTAATCTACTTGATTGGCAGTACCACAATATGGTAATTTTGGTAGATAACTGATTTTATGAGGTAGGAATGAATCCGAACACATCTCGTCCACCAATACTTAACTTGTGACTGCAGAAGATCCTGAAATCCCTCGGCAGACCAACAACCCCTTCCACACACCTCTCTCCGCCATTAGTACATGGGAAGTCGCATGCCGTCACTGAAAGATCAATCCAACACTCATTATGTAAGTGATTGGTATTATAATTTATCTTTTTTATCTAAAATAAACTTTCTGAAAGCATCCCTGTTGCCAAACTAGACAGTAAAAATTATATAATTAGACACAATAATGACATACATTGTGTGTAGGCAATTTCGCAGTCATCATTATCACCAAAACTTTCGGGTATGCATGCTTGTCCGTTCTGATTGTAAGATAAAAGGGCATTTTGCCAAAGTCCAATTTCAATTGATTTGGAATCACAAAAAAAGGGCTCCCTTTTTACTTGGAAAGTTCACAACATTTTGATAGAAGTGTAAAGAAAAAGTCTGTATTATATTATTTTATTTCATCAGTGAGCGTGATTTTTGCCAGGAAATTTCATTGACAACATAGACAACAGCTTTATTTTTTTTGGCCCACAAGTAGACGGAGTCGCAAGTTTACGGTCGTTTCGCATACATATACCTCCTTTACAGATTAATACCCATGGTACAAACACTTTTGTGTCTTTACTGACTGTGGTTACTATATCGGTGTTTGTTTTTTTTGAAATGCAAATGAGCGCCCGCAGGCATACTGCCCATCTCGCTGTATTGGCGTTTGGGCCAGACTCTCCCTCATATAATTTGCTGTGGGGGTTCGCACGTCCTCCCGCACATCGGTTTTTCCCCCCCCCCTTTTTTTTTTGTTTTGCATTTCCCATCATATTGCTTGTACCCTTATCTTCCTGGGTGGAGAGAGGCAAGCGAGGTAAGTGCCTTGCCCAAGAGTACAACACAATTGGTGACAGCGGGGGCTCGACCCACACTTATGCTTATGAGGCGAGCGCTGGTCCAACTGCACCACATGATAAAGTAATTTGAAATTAGTTAAAAAAAAAAGAAGTATGTTATTTTGCAACAACAAAAAACAGGTAAATTTAAGAAAAAAAATGTTGATTTTGCGTATTGAAGGGTGCTTTTTTTCAACATTTTTTCACACCAAATGCACAAGGCGGTGTTTTAATTTCACATGCATGGGTACCTGCAGATCTTGCAGTGACAGACCAGGGAAACCAATAGAAGAAGTCTTTTACAGGCAACATTACTAATGTGCAATAATATTTTATTATTTTACCAAAAATCACCTTTTATTCAAAAATTAACCAATCTTACTTCCATTCAAATTCACATGCTATTCCAGCGAAGCCGTCAGGGTGTGACAGGTACAGATCCCCTGATCACAAATGGCCACCATTCACACATTCAGGATCGCCTGGTTGGTACTGATTTGCAAAATAAGTTCATCATGTGAGTGCAAAAAGGTAGTAAGTGCAATCGCTGGCCGTGGTGCTCCATGTATAAGATTGACCTTTTAATTTATCTTCCTTGATGAGTGGTTCTTGGCATAGTTCAGGTTACCACGATAACCTGGAGATCCATTTCTGTGTTTGGCCTGAAGAACTATTTCATGTGTTGCCTGAAGAACCATTTGTGTTGCCTGAAGAACCATTTCAGAGCCATTGACCAAAGAGTTGGCATAATATTATGTTTTAATGTGTATTTCCTTCGTCAAATGGCAGCTATGCACATAAGATCTTCTTGAATCACATGACGGTTAAAGCTTTTACGATAGCTAAGTATGTATTCAGTGAATTAGTAATAAGTTTGTTTCTGAAATCAGATACAAGATTTAGTCATTAGGAGACACATCTGTTTTGAGAGCTCATTTATTAAATCATTTATCATGAAAACCAACAATTTATCAATTACATTGGTACATATGTAAGACCACCTATGTATTTTTTTGTAATAGTAACTAGTACATGTAATTAGGTTTCCTACTGTATAATGGTTGATGTAATTTAAAATCTATCTGTTTGGGCATAATGCCCAAGTGTATTGATGCATTTAAAAATGTACATGTATGAGAAAATCTATTTGGTCTGTAAGGGGATCTCATGTTTGCATGTTCTGAGGTGGATTGGTTTGATTACTGCTTATTTTAAGTTTAAGTTTTTGCTGGTACTGGATGAGTGGTATGGCAAGCCATAAAGGCCAAACGTATTGCTGCAACGCTTTGCGAGAAGTAGCAACGCGTGCGACAGTTCGGCAACGCTGGCGACATTTCAGCAACGCGTTGCGGTGGTGGCCAATCAAAATCATGAATTTCTGTGACGTATTTCAAAATAGACCCACAACGCTTGCTAGATACTTTGCAACCGTTGCAAACCTCACAACGCGTTGCGAAGCTTCCCACGGTTGCAAGCTTCGCCAAGCGTTGCGAAGGTTAACAGCCATAAGGGACATAACCTATTGCCGCAACGCGTTTTGAAAAGTCACAACGCGTGCGACATTTCGGCAACGCGTTGCGCATTTCGGCAACGCGTTGCGACATTCCGGAAAACGTTTGCGAAATTTCGCCACGCGTTGCGGTGTCGGCCAATCAAAATCATAATTTCTGTGCGTATTCAAAAATATAAATCTCACTCACAACGCGTTGCGCCCTTCACAACACGTTCAACCTCACAACGCGTTGCGGCAATACGTTATGTTGCGGCAATACGTTAACGCGTTGTGAAGCTCGCAACTCGTTGTGATGGCCTTTCACAACGCGTTGAAAGCCATAAGGGTCATACGTATTGCCCGCAACGCGTTGTGATCTATATTTTGAAATACGTCACAGAAAATTCATGATTTTGATTGGCCGACACCGCAACGCGTATGCCGACATGGTTGCAACGCGTTGCTACTTTCTCACACGCGTTGCGGCAATACGTTATACCCTTATGGTCTTGTGGACCTTCGCAACTGCGTCGTACAGCTCACACGCGTTGTGAATCTCGCAACGCGTGTGTGAAGGCTTGCAACGCGTTGTGAGTTTCCACAAAGCGTTGGCTAGATACTTTGCAACGCGTTGGGGGTCTATTTTTTGAAATACGTCACAGAATTCCTGATTTTGATTGGCGACACCGCAACGCGTTGCTGCAAATTCGCAACGCATTGCCGAAATGTTGCAACACGCGTTGCTACTTCCCTCGCAACGCGTTGCGGCAATACGTATGGGGCCTTTATGGCTTTGCATAGAGTGGATGACCCTATGTCATCAGTCTAGATGTGTATAGTGTAAATTTACAGTTATCTTTTGAACTTGTTTATTGAGCTGTTTTCTAAGTGTATCTTGCAATTTGGTTTATCTTTTTTATACATGGATAGGTGATGCTCGTGTCATCAGTTTTTTTTTTTTTGGGGGGGGTCTGTAGATGTGTATCTTTTGTAATTGTTAATTGTTAATTGTTATTTTGAATGAACTGAAGTTTAAAATATTGTTTGTTTTTTATATTAATTGTTAAATGACAAATTATGACCGATATAACACATTGTGTTGAGTTGTCGTTAAACTTTAATACGCACTCACTCACTCACTCAAAAATTATCAAAAACGTTATTTTTAATATTTTATCTAAATTTTAAACAAATTTTGGCCTAAAAATTTTGACCACAAATTTGGGAAGTTTTTTTGAGCTCCAGATTGAGGAAATTGGTCTAATTTTCCAAATTTTGTTTTTTTTTAAAAAGTGACCAGCCTCTTTGCAAAATTAGCATGAAAAAGGTGTCATTCAATGCCAGAAGGCTGTAACTGAGGCCCCTATGGTGGAACACCAAGGGTGAAATAAGCAGCACTGAACCAGGGGACCACTTTGTTGAAAGAAGTCCTCCTGGTTCCTTTGGATGACCAGGGCACTTTCATAGTTTATGATCTTTGGCCCATAAGCGAATAAATCGCTGTCCTCAGACATATTTATACAGCGACCAGTATGTCCCTATCAAATAACAAAAATAAGAATAAATGAGAGATCTCTACCGATCATGCATGTTATAAGCTTCCCTTTTTTCGATGGACTTCGAAATAATGAAGCAAAGTTCAAGTACTGTCTGTACAATAATCTCAAATTTCTTTCTGACAAAATAGTCTGACAAAACCTTTTGTCATTTCTGAGGAATGGTACATGAAAATGCCTTTGCACAGAGTCTTATGGGCGCTACTGAGTGAAAATAGCTTGAGAGTTGCCAGGGGGCGCTGGTACGAGATCTGGTGTTAAATGGCACCCGTCGCCCACTTATTTTCACCATTGTGGCACGCCCCTCCCACAGACTTTGAGGCACTTACCCTTCCAATTTGCAGCACTTGTTCTCCACTTGGTGCAATCCACACAGGCTGTGAATAGATGTTGCTATTGCCAACCTTCGCACACAATGTTGATGTCTTCTGCTATGCTGGCATTGCAGAATTACTGGGCAACTAATTCCTATGATCATATCCTCATCTCCTGCACAAAAACCAAGAATTTAATAAAGTTAATGCTTACATTTTTGAAATGATGTTCTTAATTCAGTGGGCAGGATTTAGTGTACAAACACGCAATATAATTTTTTGGCTTATCAATATGAGGTCGACATTGTATAGTGGGTCATTACAAATTAGGTATATATGGTTTGCAGTGCACACAGCTAGTATAGGCTGGTTCGTTTTTTTAGAGTGGAGAATGATTTTTGGCTCTTTATCAATTCAATTGAAATCATGTCTGTTTTTTGGTGATTAAAACAATCAATTTAAATACGAATGAGAATAAAAGATAGGATTTGTTCTTCTGCCGACCATATGTGTCCATATTGGATGTGCAGTGCAATATTGTATATTGTAGTAGAAGTGGGTCTAGTATCCACTACCAAATATTGAACTATAATGGCCTTCCAATCCATTATCCTATATAGTTTATACTTCTGCTTTGAAAAGACCCTAATCCAGACATTTCCTTCACTAAACCATCTCCTTTCCTCCACATATTTTTACCATGGCGTATAGGGGGGTGGGGTGGGGGGGGGTAGTACACGGGGGTGCAAATGCACGCAGGGTCTGAAACAGGAGAGGACATGAAATACGGTTGAATTGTGAACACTCCGATTTTTCCTGCTCCTGGATCCCGCTGAGGCTTTAAGCAGCCCTGGACCACCTTCTATTGTGGTTGGGGATCACCCATGGCTCTGCGCATGTTCCTCTTTCAACACTGGCAGATTCTGTAGAGGTTATACGACATCAATTGTCAGTGGCTTTTGAGATGGCTTCCCAAACGAGTGCATGCTATTTGGGAAACACTCAAAAAAAAAACACTGACCTAAGACTAGGCTTGTTTGTACTATTCAAATGTATTTTTTGTGCTAATTCCCCAATATGGCCTTTTGAAATTGATTTTTTTTTTTAAAATATTAAACATTTAAAAAATTGAAACTCTGAAAGACTTCATTAACCAGCAAATTGACCTTTCCACTCTTTGCACCGTAAGTTCAGTGTTGATATAGCAAACACTTTTTCTATTGCACCTCACGGCACTCCAACTAAAATTAAAGACCTATCAGTGATTATTTCGAAAGAGTCAAAATAATCCGAAATGTTGCATGAATAGCTTAAAAGTGTCAGAAGAAGCCTGTAGATCTCATGTTACTTTTCCAACTGAAGAATTGACCGAAAAACGAAGAAAACGGCAGTTCAAAGAATGACTCTCCATTCAACATTACGTGAGTAGTAAGTGTCCGAACAGACACTAAATAATGACTAAAACATTCCGAAGTTGTCCTTGTCAGGTTGCTTTTGGTCGCGTCATTAAAGCGTATGTTAGGATACCTGATACTTTTTACAGACCATGCAAAATCTGTTTTTGATGATTTTTTTCGATTTTCTGATTTAGGCAAATCACTGATCCGTGCCCTTTTAATCTAACTTTATTGCGTACCACAATAGTAATTTTGGTAGAGACCTGATGTAGTGAGGTAGGAATGAATCCGAACCATCTCGTCCACCAATACTTACTTTGTGATCTGGCAGAATGATTCCTGAAAATCCCTCGGCAAAACCACACACCCCTTCCACACACTCTCCCGCCTTATTACTGGAAGTCCATGCCGTCACGAAAGATCAAAGCAACAATCCATTAGTAGTATTGGTATTAATTTTATCTTTTTATCTAAAATAAACATTCTGAAACATCCCTGTTGCCAAACGATACAGTAAAATTATATAATTAGACAACAAATAAGGAACAATACATTGTTTGTAGGCCACTTCCAGTCCCCATCGTCACCAACTTTAAGGTGTTTGCATGCTTGTTCCGTATGAATTGTAAAATAAAGGCATTTTGCAAGTCATTTCATAATTTGGAATCACAAAAACGGCTACCTTTTTAATTTGGAAAGTTTTTCACAACATTTTGATAGAAGGGTATACAGAAAAGCTTATTAATATTTATTTTATTTTTTCATCATGATTGCGTGATTTTTGCAAGGAATTTATTGGACAAACATATACAACAGCTTTTAGTTTTTTGGCCCACAATGAGACGGGCGGCAAGTTTTACGTCGGTTTCGCATATATACCTCCTTTCCAGATTAATACCCAGGGTACACAACTTGTGTGTCTTTACTGACTGTGTTTACTATATCGTGTTTGGTTTGTTTTGAAATGCAAATGATGCGCCCGCATGCAGAATGCCGCCCATCTCGCTGTCATTGGCATTTGGCCAGACTCCATCATATATGTTGCCTGTGGGGGTTTTCGCCACTCCTCCGCACCGCGGGTCTGTTTTGCATTCCCAGCATATGCTGGTACCCCTTTATACTCCTGGTGGAGAGAGGCAAGCGAGGTACAGTTGTCCTTGCCCAAGTGCCCAACACATTGGTGACTCGGGTCTCGACCCACAACCTTATGCTTATGAGGCGAGCGCTGATCCACTGTACCATGTGCCCTCCACAGACGGGTTGTAAATAAAAAGAGTATGTGATTTTGCAACAACAAAAAAAATTATCTTATAAGAAAAAAATTGATTTTGCAGATTGAAGGGTTTCTTTTTTGTCACACCAAAATGCAAAAAGGCGGTGTTTTAAAATTCACATGCATTGGTACCTGCAGTATCGGGCAAGTGACAGACCATGGAAACAATGAAACAGTCTTTTAACCCAGCAACATTACTAAATGTGCAATAAAATGTATTTATTTTACCAAAATCAGCCTTTTTATTCAAAAATAAGTAACAAATTACTACTTACCTTCAAATTCACATGCTATTCCAGCGAAGCCGTCAGGGCACGAACAGATCCCTGATTCCAGCCCGCATTCACCCATTCAGGATCGCATGTTGGTACTGTATTTGCAAAATAGTTATCAGTGAGTGCAAAAAGGTATAAGTGCAATAGCGCCTGTGGGCTGTCATGTATAAGGATGACTTTTAATTTAACTTTCACATTATAGTGGTCTTGAAATAGTTAGGGTTGACACAGTAACCTGGGATCCATTGTTCTGGTTGCCTGAAGAAACATATTTCTGTTTTGCCTGAAGAACCATTTGTGTGCCTGAAGAACCAGTTCAAGGCAATTGACCAAAGACTTGGCAAAATAATTCTGTTTTGATGGTACTTTCTCTTCAAAATGGCAGCTATTGCCATAAGCTCTTCTTGAATCACATGACAGTGAACGCTATTACGAATCTAATTATGTATATCTTGAATTAGTATAGTTTGTTTCCGAAATCATACAAGATTTTAGTCATAGGAACACACTTTTTTGAGAGTCTCATTTATTATATCAAAATAAAATAAAACAAAAAATAGCAACGGCTACACTTTTGATTACTAAGTTGGAGTATTATGTCATGAACTACGTCCTGTGTACATTTGATGACATTTCATTGCGGGCGAATACGATTTTTCATAAAATCTAGTTT
>JAMKCH010044732.1:0-12289 GCA_023653785.1 Ophioderma brevispina | reverse complement strand
GAATACCGATTGCAGAAAGACAATGAGCAATCAAGAACGCAGCAGTAAGAGCTGGTTTGAGATCTCCATGGGAGAGTCAGTGGAAGGTAGATCATGAGGAAAAAAGCAGTCTAAAGTTCTCAACATCAATGCATTCAAGATTGGTACCCCTCATCATGTATGGCGTATTGCCGCATGAACAGAGAGAAGTAGAGAAAGCCGTAATTAAAGCAAGGTCATTATGGATCAGCTATACACATCACACCATACCTATCGTATGGACTGTGCGGCCGATTTTGGAGCTTAAAAATTTCAGCTCCGTAATGCCCATATGGACCACATTACGTATTATCCATTTATTATGTTGCTTTTTCAATACCCCCGATCCACCATTACATAAAGCTGTATTAACATATATATCGCTATCTAGTGCGTAGGGGAAAGCGAGCTTTGATATCACTCATTACGGCGTAGGGGTGAAATATACCTTCCCACTAACGCCTTCCTTTGTAGTTGCGATTATTCCGTTATAATAACCAATTAGAGTTTATTATAATTTATTGCAAATTAAGTGCAAATTTATTAAAATTTTGAGATTTTGTCCATCGGGCTGTCTCTAAGGAGATTTTAAACCTTCCCCCTAACGTCTATATAGCGAATATATACTATATTATATATATATTTATATAGATTAATATATATATATATATATAATATATATATATATATAGAATACGAGCTATTATATATGATAATATATATATATATATATTAAATTATAAATTATAAATTATTATGTCCTTTTATTCCATGAGCGAAAAAACTCAAATGTTTCGTGTGGCTTACGCCACACTCATCAGGTGTTATTGAACTGAAACATTCTGCACCAGGCTAGGAGTTGGCAAAACGCGCGATGCGGAGATTGTGCGCCGCGTGAAGGGGGAGCTAAGCGGCCCCGTGCGATGATCGCAGCGGCACACTTTGTGTGCGCGACTGTGCCTGGGTGGAAATGTCAGGATAGCGCTTACAGATTGTATAAAAAAACAAATTAGGCCCTACTGGCCAAAAACGACTTATTGCTGAGGAGAAACTTTCTCCTGTGTATACCCATTTGTCACAAGTAGTGTTCTTCTGTTTAGGGAGCATAGGTCAGGGTTGGCATATGAGTATGAATTCCTCATGCAAGCAAGGATTACATCTTTTTGTGATGTTGAGTACGGCTTACATTGTTTGAGAATTCTCAAATTAATTGAGAATTGTATATTGGAGTCTTTCAAGCTCCGTATGTGTTTGCTCAGTTCGTGCTGTTCCGGTACGCTTCTTTATGAAAGAGTTTGCATGGTCCTGTCCTGGTTTTGACTGTTTCAGTTAGTCGGACATATGTTTCGCGTTCCCGTATCCGATCGTGTGATGGTGGCTTGATAGATAAGACCTTCGGTGCGGCATTTGCCAGCTAGTGGGAATTTGTCTTTCTCGCGGCAGTTGCAGTCTGGATCTTTGGGCTTGATCTTCTCATGTTCTTTGTTATGGGATGCTATGATGGTCGTCATGTTCGGCATGCAACTATAGCCCAGTTTTATGGTGTTGCGGTGGAATATTTCATGAGCGCGTGGCCCTCAGGAAAGCATTTTCCTTAAAGGTCCATGGACATGGCTGGTAACATTCCCAATTTCTTACATTTTCGTACCTCACAGTATCCTGATCAGATTTCGAAACACAGATTTTTAAAATTGAAACATCGGGAAAGGGTTAAATTTCAAAGGATAACAATACCCCAAAAACTGGGAAGGGCCTTCTCCCGTTTTCCCGAACGCGTATCAAGATGCGGGAGTGGATTTTGACCCCGTTAATGACGTCAGGGTAACAAGTTGTAAACAAAGCTCACACGTGGACTAACGAACCGCACCACTCCAGATATCTCTCCTTGTCGGTTTCTTGGCTGGGAACTGAATAAAGCTATTCTGTTACGATTCTACTTGTCGGTTACGGTCAACGCTGGTGCAGCCGTCGACAATACAGACATTATAATCGTAATTTTAAAGCATCAAATCAAAGATAATTATGCCCTATGTAAAACTGTAGACGCATATAACGAGAATAGTCAACTGTGTACGTATTCAAGAAAACTGGGCCACGCGCGCACGTCCGTTCCACGAGGGACGATCATGACGCCGTTTTGTTACTCGGACTTCACTTCTGGGTCACGCTTGCCACCGCGATAATCCCACTTTCCTTTGGTATTTCTTGACAGCTTGTCCAAACACTGATATAGCCTCATTTTTATCAATATCCGGTTTCTCAATGACTGCTTCATGCAGATTTTTACATTGATACCAATACATACTGGATGAACACCATTTGTGGTGGTATTCTATATGTTCAGCAGGTCGTGGACCTTTAGCAGTTGCAAAAATGTTTGGTCACCTTATTGTTGCGACGTTGGCGCTGTATAGTGGGTTATACCATATTATCTGCCGATTGCGTTGGCGTTTTCTTCTTGGGTGGATCTCAGTTTAAAGATTAACTGTGGTCATAGTCGCTATTACGGAGTGCTGTCTGGTATGGTTTCTGGCTGCTTTCGAATGAGTTTGGCAGGTTCGATAGTTCGAAAATCCTTTGATCACATATCAAAATGTGACTAATTTCAACTCGAACACCAGAGTAAGCGCTTATGTCCAAGCAGCCAAGATGTTTTACAACACGTCGTCGTACAAATACGGGCAGCATGGTTTGGGTTTAGCCGGCAAAATTCAGTTATAGTATTTTCAGTACATGAGCTGATAAATATTTCGAACAACCTACTGTACTTGTCAGCTGCTGTTTGGTTCCGAAACATAAGTTTGACTTGGGTTGAATCCCCCGAATAACTTGGTTGGATGTCATGTGGTAATACCCAATGAGTAAGTGGCGGCGGAAAAATTTAGTGGCTTCCGTCCGCTCATGGTCAGACCTCCATCACATCGGCGGTCTTTTTAATTTATCAATTCAACAGGCAGTGTACCTGAAAGTCGTAAGTTGCAAGTAGTCCTATATGATAATAATTCGGATATATTCTCGAATTACCGACTTCTCGAATTTACATGTTTTCGAGAGTTGTGAAAAATCCTTGAAGACTAGTATTGACAGATGTTGCACACATTGAGAACAATAATTTCTCAATCAAGCCAGTTTGGGGTTTCGCCCACCCATTTTTTTCTACTACATGGCGATATAGAATTTGTGACAAAATCCGTAAATGCCGTTGAACCAAATGAATCACATGGAAGATTTTTGGACTTTGTCAAAGCCTTTGACATCGCCACAGCAATACTACTTTTAAGTTGAGAATATTCGGTTTTTAGAGTGTTGTACTTCAATGGTTCCAAAATTACTTGAATAACAGAAAACAATATGTGTACTATAACTCGCATAAGTCCAACTCAACAATAATATGTGGGGTTCCACAAGGGTCTATCTCGGCCTCGTTGTCTATTATATATCACGATTCTAAAACATCATCCATATTATAATTTTATTTTCTTTGCGGATGATACTCTAGATTGCCTTTCCGATCAAAGTTGAGAATAAGTAGATTTTATAATAAGAGCTGAAGAGGTAAACCTTTGTTTAAACAAATAAGCACAGTTCATGCTGTAAAACTAACTTCTATGGTATTAATGTTTACTGCACATGGAACATCCAACTAAGAGTAAAATAACCGAGAACACCAGTAATATTGTTTTGGATGGTACAACCTAACCACTAAACCTCAATTTTGTGGGTAACAAAGTGGACGAAAATCTTACTTGAAATGCCTATGATGGTATACTCAATTATATCAATAAACTGGGTGTACTACAAACTTAACATTACAGTCCTGAAGTATTACTTCACACTCTTTATTGTACACTCATATTCCTTTGAAATTACAGTATATTAGCATGGGGGAAACACTTGTTAAAAATATTTAGATAAAGTACTCAAATTCAAAATGGGCCTGCGAATAATATCCAATAGTCATTACAGAAGTTACTCAAGTCCATTATTTTCTCGTTTTTTTAAATATTTTGACTGTATATGACACTTACCAACTACAACTGGGAGTTTTTATGGTAATAAATATATATTGGGAAATTACCAGATGCATTTAAGGGTATGTTCCACCAAACACTCTGAGACCATAACTATCACCAAGAATATGGAGCAATTATATTTTGCCACGAACAAAAAGTGTTTCTCTGATCAAACCGTAAGAACATCTTGACCTATACTTTGGAATAATATTGAACCAAATTTAAAGAAATCACCAATCGATTAGCACTTCAGAAATAAATGGAGTCAAAACTCTTGTCCATCTTAGGAATGATGTTTTTGCATTGCATGTTTGACTAGTGATTTATAGAATATAATATGAAATGAACTTTATTTATAATGTTTTTCCTTTTGGAGCATTGTCTCGTCTTGTGTGCTTTGTTTGGTTATTTCTTTTAATACCTTTTGTGATATTGTTACCCGTTTGATGGGGGCCCACTTCTGGCCTTTTGGCCTCTTGGCCCCTCCCCCATAATCATTTTGTGTTTTGATGTTTCGGCCAGTATATTAGCTCATATAGCCAAATAGGTTGACATTTTTTGGTAACAAGCTGATTTTCTCATTATAGGTGCTGGAACATTTGGACTATCATGTACAAAAAAGTCCCCGCAAATCCCCTGGTGGCAGTTTCCAATCAGATCGTCCAAAAATGGCCGTTTTTAAAGAATTGTAAATATATATTTGGAAATATACCTTTAAAGCAAAACAAACCTATGCAAACCTATGTTTTTGAGTATGTTGATTCATTTAAAAACATAACCACGGAGTTTTGAACACTGACAACTATTCAAAATGGCGCCCCAAATGCCGCCAGTTTAATATTTGCAGAAATGTTGAAGCCGCAATTGTTCCTAAAAAAATTAATAAGATAACTAAATGTAGTACTTAAGTTAATGGAGTCCAATAATACCATTAACATAAGATACTGAATAGCTATTGGACATAATGATATTCAAGTAAATCAAATCTTAGGACATATATTTGCAATATAAGAAGCTTGCCTTTTCCCAGCTTGCACCAATTCATGAGACTTTATACCCAATCTAAATACCAAACCATCAATGGGGTCCAAAACAATATACAAAGAAATAAAAAATATTTTTAAGAATTAAAAAATGGCTCTGTTCTGATATCGATAATGTTATTACTTCACATTAGAGGTGGTTGGATAAAAAATGTTATTTGTTTGGAATATTCCAAGTTTCCGCCTTCACCATGCACCGGTGTATCCCGTCCGACAAACAATGCATTTTTGGTTTCACCTTTAGGCGATTAATTAAATATGTTTCCTGTGGGTAAATTAATGAAAAACAAAGACAATTTTGCTAGGTGTGAGTCCCTTTTTGTTTTTTAAGGGGACTTATATCAATAAAAAACGCTCTGTCACAGTTGAACTAGCTGATTGGCTGTTTTTCCCTACATGAACACCGGTTGATCAAGCTCCCACGGCCGTGCTTGGGATCCGCGCGCAATTTGGCAACTGCATTGGTCCAACTACATTGCGTAGTTACCACAACATCAAGCCATCTTCCTATAATAGACGGGTGGAGCATCTTCATAGACGGTCCCCCACGCAGGAGGAAACGCAAATTCCACAAACGGGGCACAAGGTCCACTTTTGTTGCTGAAATTTTGTAATTAGTGTCCAAAATTTTAGAATAATTTTGAACAAGAAAGTCCCCTTTTCCACAGATATTCAAAAGGGAGCATTTTGGGGGTTCGGTCCACTTTTACCACAAAAAAAAAGTCCCACACCCCCCTTCAAAAAATCCTGCGTACGACCCTGTTCATAGATCTAACTGCACCGTATGATAAGTCTGGGCGTCGAGGTCTCTGCTCGGGCTGTTCAGCGTCTCTCCTGATGTTGGGCTTGTCGGGTTTGTGATGCTGCTCGTCCGGGACGGATCTTTCGTCCTGGAGGCATCCGGTGGGCAGTACAGTGGAGAGCGCCAGCTTCGGGGCGGTGTCCCTCCGGGTTCTGTCCTGGCGCCCAGTCTTTTCAACATTTGCGTCTCAGATGTGCCAAAGGGGGCTTCTTCACAGTGCTCCTGCGCAGACGATACGGCATTTGGAATGGCTGATGGTTCCTTTGGGGCCCTGGAGGTGGTGCTGCAGATGGACCTGATCACTGTGGGTCAATTTTTTCCACCGATGGTGCTCGAAACTCGGCAGGCCCAGGGCCGTCAGTTCTGTTTTTCACCTTGCATGTGCAAAAAGAGAACTTAACATCACTCCAGATGGAGGTGGGCTGCCGAATGGCCCGACACCGTCCGGGGTGCCTTGGCGTCATGATGGACCACAGCAATCTTTCAATCAACACACCAAGCCATTCGCTGCCAAGACGCGGCCTTGTGTCGGTCTCCTCAGAGGGCTCGCTGGGGCTGGTGGGGGTGCGTCTTTTGGTGGCTTTGCATACCCGGCTGTTGCTTTCGGCATGGCTCGCTGCAGTGCGCTGACCTGTGTGGAGTCACGGTGTGCACTCCATGGATTGATGTGCTTTCGAATGATGTAATGAGACTTGTTAGTGTGTCCTTTTGGTGACGCCTACATAGAATACCTTCCATTTCTGTTTGACATAGTTCCTGCAAACCTAAGAGGAACTTTCAGATGATAAGCTCGCCAAGGGTGTGTGTAATGAACCTAGTGGCCCAGTCCCCCCACCAACACCCTCGGGGAAGCGATAGGGTCCCCGGGAGGAGCCCCGGGCCTGATCAAGCTTGGGACGCTTAAATTCCCTGTGATTTTGGACCTTCACGAACGAACGAGCACACTGCGCTCTCATTGGCCCATAATTTATCTATAGTCCACGATAGGATCCTACGATAGTGTAATGATCTGTGGTACTATCAGTTACACAGTCGAGAACTCGACTGTGTCTTTCTTCTGGACGGTTTCTTTCTTACACAGTCGAGACTCGACTGTTCTTCTCTGTATGTTTTCTTTCTTTCTTCTTTCTTTCTTTCTTTCTTGCTTTCTTTCTTTCTTTCTTTCTTTCTTTCTTCTTTCTTTCGTTCTTTCTTTCTTCTTTCTTTCTTTCTTTCTTTCTTCTGTCAACATGCTAATACTCGACATGGAACCCCATATGACAAAACTGTTCCAATGACAATACATCACAGAACCATTGACCTGACCCGATTGGTGTCCAGGTCCGATGGGTCACAGGGGGTCAACAACGTTAACCATCAAAAAATCTGAATTACTCAAATCTAAAACTAATGCTGTCATCTTGTAGTACTAGATCAACACTACAAAAAGTCAATATGAACTTTTTGTCATATGACCATGATTTCGAGGTCAGAGGTCAAAATACATCAAATTACGTTACACTTCAATCACGACCCTTTTACAAATTACATAGTATGATCACTGACTCATGTAAGTGGTGCAGCTTGACATCCCCCACAAAAGTTACTTAATGAAATTTTTGATCAGGTCTCTGGGGTCATTAAGGTCAATTACCTTTACTGTTGTAAAACTTAAAACAAGGTCAAATTGAATCTTTTTATCCTATCCTGTTAGTACTTGATAGAGGTCAATAAAAAGTCAATCATGACCCCATCACTTAACCCATAGTTTAGGGGTCCAAAGGTCAAAATACTGCAAAATTAACAGTTCACTTCAAATCCCTACTTCTTCTACAATTACATATGTGACCTCGTGACTAATGTATGTGGTGTAGTTTGACACCCCTACAAAATGTTACTGAATGAATTTTTAATCAAAGGTCATCTGGGGTCACCAAGGTCAAATTCCTTTATTGTGTGTAAAATTTAAAACAAGGGCAAATAGAAATCTTTTTAGCCCATCCTGTAGAGCTTGATGAGAGGTCAATAAAAGGTCAATCTGACACCTCACATGAACCATGGTTTAGGGGTCAAAGGTCAAATACTTCAAATTACTTACACTTCAAATCACTACTTCTTATAGATTAACATAATTTTGATCAGTGTCTCATTTTATTGGTGTAATTTGGCACCCCCTACAAAAGTTACGTTAATGAAATTTTGATCTACGGTCATTTGGGGTCACAGGAGTCCAAGACCTGATTTCACTAAAATGCCAATACTCGACAAGTTCTGGTCAGTACTCTCGACTGTTTTCAGATCTGTAAAACAGATCTAGTTTCTTCTTTTCTTTCTTTCTTTCTTTCTTCTTTCTGTTCCAGGCATATCTCAGACATTTAACATCCATATTGACCAAAACTAGTCACAAGGACAAAGTCCATGGCACAGTACTTTTGACTGACCCGATTGGTGTCAAGATCACGAATAGGGTCAAGGGGTCAACAACGTTAACCATGCAAATATCTAGAATTAGCTCAAATCTCAAAGTTAATGCTGTCATCTTGTAATCCTTTATCAACACTACAAAACGTCAATTATGAGACTTGTTGTCATATTACACAGTTTTATTTTAGGGGTCAGAGGTCAAAATCATCAAATTACGTTCCACTTCAAAATCACTATCCTTTTACAATTACATAGTATGATCACGTGACTCATATCTGTGGTGCGGCTTGACATCCCCCACAAAAAGAAAGTTCTTATGAATTTTGATCAATGGCCCATCCGTGGTCATAAGGTCAATGGAACTTTACTGTGGTAAAGTTTAAAACAAGGTCAAAATAGAATATTTTCTCCCTATCCTGTAGTACTTGATGAGAGGTCAATAAAGTGAATTATGACCCCATCACATGACCCATGGTTTGGGGTCAAAGGTCAAAATACATCAAACTTAACGTTACAACTTCAAATCACTACTCCTTTTCCAGATTACATAGTATTATCACATGACTCATGTATTTTTCAGCTTGACCTCCCCCACAAACAGTTTACTTAATGAAATTTGATCAATGGTCATCGGGTCGCTAATGTCACTGAACTTTATCTGTGTTAAAATTTACAACAGGTCAATAGACCATAGTTTATCCCATCCTGTAGTACATGATGAGAAGTCAATAAAAGTGAATTATGACCCCATCACATGACCCATGGTTTAGGGGTCAAAGGTCAAAATACATCAAATTACTTACACTTCAAATCCTACTCCTTTTACAGAATTACATAGTATGATCACATGACTCATTTATGTGGTGGCATGCTTGACATCCCCCACAAAAGTTACTTAATGAAATTTTGATCATGTCACGGGGGTCACTAGGTCAATGACCTTTAAGTGTTAAAATTTAAAACAGGTCAAATTAGAAAATCTTTTGGTCCCATCCTGTAGGTACTTGATGAGAGGTCAATAAAAAGTAAATCATGACCCCATCACTTTGACCCATTGTTTAAGGTCAAAGGTCAAATACTTCAAATTACGTTACACGTTCAAATCACTACTCCTTCTACAGATTACATAGTATGATCCCGTGACCGGTATGTGGTGTAGTTTAACATCCCCTACAAAAGTTCCTTAAGGACATTGTGATCAAAGGTCATTTGGGGTCCAAGGAGTCCCAACTTGCATTTTACACTAAAAATGCTACTTCTACAAGTTCCGGTCTCAGCATTCTCGACTGTGTTTAGATCTGTAAACGATCTATACAACTCGCACCTTTATATGGGTCTAATTGTGTACTTCTACGTTTCGAAATAGTATTATTATTGTAGGTGCGTTTAACTTCAAGTCACATAATATTCTACCAATTTATTTTATATTCTACCAATTTTCCCTATTTTTTTGTAATAATAACATATCTCTTGGCCACAGAACTTTCACCAGGACTCGGTACTGCATTCTTTTTACATGGAAGTTTTACGTCTCAACTTGTGCTTTAATCACACGTCTTTCTTCCACTTTTGAGCATCAACTTGATCAACTAAACTGATACAATTTCCATTATTTATTCTCTTTCCTCTTAAGAATACTCTCAATCGCTTTTAACCGTACTTTACCATACTGGAGACTCAGTTTCAGTTTAAGGGGAAATCTACGTCACATCTCTGGGTAATGGTTGGAATACAGTCCACACCTGTTATGGAGCCAGATGATTTTAGAATTAATGGTAATATTATGTGATTGCATACTGGAGTAAGTTGTACGAAACAACTTTGCCTTTTGAGCTATTAATTTGAATGTGGGTATTAGAAGTACTAATCCCCAAATCGTGGATTCCCTGTGGCCTAATTTATTTACCTAAATTGACCCTTTTCATATTCATCCACATTCGGATCAGAAGGCCGCAAATTTGGGGCGCCATTTTGGATTTTAGGATACTTTGCAAAGGTTAATCATCTTTATATTGTTTTATATGATCCTATCCTCAAACATTGTTTGGATACCTTAACTTTCATTTCTAGCTGTATGGTTTGAAATTATGAACAAAAATACAAAAATGGCGGCATTTTGGACGCCATCTTGGATTGTGAAGACATCACCAGGGATTTTTGGGGACTTTTTATCAGTGATTCTACACATATTCCTGGACTATCTGAAACAACAGCTGTTAACAAAAATCCAGGTTAAACTATACTATTGCCTAGTTTGTTATTTGTTGATTATGGGAAATAAAGTTTTGATTGATTGTGATTGAGTGTTATATCAGGAGCATAACCTTCTCTCTGTATTTGAATGCAAGATGAGTCTTACCATCCTTTTCAGATATGAGTCTTAACCGCCAACACAACCACTGCTGTCATGACCCCAACTCCATGCTGAGAAACTCTCAGTCAACCCAGATCACCCAGAACCACTGCCTTGTGACACGTGACACATAACAAAACAATACGAACAACCATGATATATCAAGTGGTCTATAGTAGGGTTATAAACGAGAACCTAGAAGTTTGGGAAAGAAGGTTTGAAGATGTTTGACCCCTGTACAAACTTTGTCTTGGCCCCCTTTCCTTAAAGGCACCATTTGCTGCACTTAAGAATCACATTTCAGGGGTCCCTGTCAGTCTGTCAACAGATTTAATCACTCAAACCTCTTGTACTTGAGATGTGTTACAAATGTCTGCTAGCTCCCGGGTTATAAATGTCCGTTCATACCTCGCTGCACTGTGCGTTGCGTTGCCGATATATCGATCACTTTCTGTCACAACTCATCGCATCTCGCTGCAAATCCAGTCAAAATATAGCTTTAATGCGGTACTTCGGGCAGAGACGGCAGATGTTGTAAAGTATGATCGGATTTTTTTTCCACTGAAATGAGCACACTTACAGCAGTCAATTAGGAGGTCTCGCCAACATGCGTTATTTTCTTGTACACGAGAAGACAAGACAATCGCTGTGACCTCAATAACTGGTCGAAAACGCTCTAGAAAATGTCCTGATTAGAGGTCCAAAATACCTGAATTTATTATAAAAACATGTATTATTGTTGCTAAATGTCAATTACATATCTAAGTTGGTCTAATATGACGTGAAAGGGTGTTTGGGGGCTAAAAACAACGAATTAAAAGCGACGAATTTTAAGTTTTGAAAAAAGCGTGGTGTCTGAAGTTATAGAAGTCCCACAAAATTTTGAAGCATCCAAAATGATTAATTGAATTCTGTGCTACAAAAAAGTCTGTGTACGTGTTACTCTATCTCTTTTAAGAAAGCGAAGACCACGAAAAATGTAGAACTTTACATTTACCGGCATCACGGAATTGAATTCTCATATGCTATAACCAGTGAAAACATGGGCTTGATTTTCATAGATTTTGACTGCAGACGTGTGCAGGGAATGTGGACAATGGCAAGGTCGTTTGCCTATTGTATAAATTTGTGAAAGCCCATGTAAAATGAACCTGTTCAACAATTTTTAGTGTGAACAATAGTACTTGGGTGACCTGCCGACTAACTGCACAGTGATCACAGTGCACAGATATCACCTTCACCTCAAAATTCAATATGGCCTCCATCCGCCATGTTGAAAAGTAAAAATTCTTGTATCTCTGGTGCCGGATGGGCCAAAATGACAAACAAGATATCATTTTCTACTAATTCTAGCATAACAAATCCATTATTTTATTAAGTTGAGATATCATCTTGGCCTCTAAATCCAATATATGGCTACCATCTGCCATGTTGAAAAGTATGAATTCTTTCATCTCTGATATCAGATTGGCAACAAATGGAAAATAAGATGTTATTTTTATAAATTGAGGTATAAGAAATACATTTTGATGGTTGTTTAAAGTTATTTTTAGTGGGCTATTTATATAGGGCCTTATGCTATTGGCCTCTAAGCGCTTTCACAAATGGCCGCTGATCACTGTAGCCCAACCATACCATAAACCATTTAGCATCATTT
>JAMKCH010044731.1:0-12325 GCA_023653785.1 Ophioderma brevispina | reverse complement strand
CCCGTATATTTTTTTTCAAAACCGGTGGGCGTGGGTAACCCGTTAGTATCCATACATCGACAATCAAAGCGAAATACATTTCTTTCTCCCCACAACCGTTTGCACTAATAAGAGCCGGTAAGTTATTTGCGTACGCATATAGCGTATACTCGTAATCGCCCGTTGGCACGCGTAACCACACCTGCGCAAAGCTCCACCGCCGCTTATTAACGCGTACAAACAAATTGTTGCCACGCGTAACCCCGACGTCGCACGCTACGCGCCGCTTAGTAACGCGGACAAACAAATGGTAATTTATCATAGCAACCGAGCACATTTTAGTTGATTTTTTCATCATTTCTGAACGATTTCATCGTCCAACTATTTGCGCTAACCCATCCGGTATCATCACGCACCTTCACGTGAATTTGGCGCAAGATGGATCGAAACTGCACGGAGCCTTTTGCGAACATACATACACACATACATACATACATACATACTACAACATTACCAATTATAGTATGACGTAGCGGAGGCCCCGCTTCGCGCGGGCTCCCGCAGTTAGTGAACGGAGCGAATCACTGAAACTGAAGCGATCACTGAGAAGTGACACACTATGCATTGCGAGACTGCACCAAACCCTAATCCCTGGACTCCCCGAGTCGCAATTTGTATTTTTTTTTTTTACACTTTTATTTATAGTAGCCGTCCCAAAAGAACGCCCCTCACTTCTTCAAAATGGGCTTATCGTGCGTAAACACGGAAGTGCAGGTCGGATTGGCTTTTTGAATCAGGCCATAGCCATACAACAAGCGCGTTTAATCGTATGGCCGATTGCGCGTTCGACTACCGAGCAAGTCGCGTAAAGAGTAAAATTAAAAAGGCCCCGCCCATATCGCCCTCATTAGCTGATCGCGAGCTTACGCAACTCAAGAGATGGCCGTTCTTTTGTGCAGCGTACTTAGTTATCAACTGCTCACCTCGGAAAACTAGGCCAACTAGGGCTGGCGAAGCCCGAGGTTGAGCAATGATCTAATTTGCTAAAGTTTTAGTTTAAATTTACTCACTATTTCGTATCCCTACAGCTCTGCATTGAACTCTTATCTAAATTTTATTCACAGCAACCAGTAGCAAATTATGTCTCTTCTGCTTTTTCTGGTTAAAGAAGTTTTCCCATGTACACCCGAATGGCACTAGAAATTCCCGCGACTGACCTGTCTCGCTAGTCCCATCTAGAAGGACCCGCGCCTCGTTCCTCCCTGTGTCCATCCCCCTGTGACCTATCCACTCTTCCGCTCGGTGGCGAGGGTCAGTGGGAAAACGAGAGTCCTCTAGAGGGACTAATAACATGAAACCAGCGTAGTTAGCCGTGCCGTCAGCGTTTGTTGACCGCACTGCTGGAAGCATTTTAGGGCTTGAAGCAAATTTTCGTTGGATTTTGACATGAAAGAGCTAACAAATCTGTGGATTATAGTGAATCTTCTAACTCAGTATAGTCCTCAGGTATTTATGAATTCCCTTTTCAAGGGGCAAATGCTTCAATATACCCGGGGAATGGGGATAAATGCGATAAAAAAAAATTATCGCAGCCTATTCATTTGTACGGTAATGAAATACTAAAAGCCATTTTGAATACACTTTTTCCCATACCTCGCGCTGCGCGCTCGAGGTTCCTGGTTCTGAACTGACTAACTTTTAATACCTCAAATTCCCCTACCTATCCTATCCTATAGCTCATAATAGGTACCGATTTCTAAGGAAACGTCACTAATGTATTTATCCCGTATAACTTTCCTTATATTTATTTTTTTCTCTCGTATTTTTTTTAATAATCTTCAATATTAATAATCCCGTATAAGTTTTCGTGTACTTTTTTTTTAATCAAAGACGGCCTACTCCCCGTGGGTAAGCGGTAGTTCCTGTTTCCACATATTTTTCGCATAACTCCTTCAAACTCCCATAAAAGTTCTCGCCATGTAGATGCCCATCCCCCACAACATCGCCGTAAAGTCGTATTTTTTATTAATTCATCGTAGTTTGTGCACATCCTTTAGCTGTAGGCTATATAGTTCCTATTTTTTTTTCTAAATATTAACACGTCAATATTTCACCCCGTAATTTCCGTATTTTTTTTTTTTTCAAAACCCTGTGGGCGTGGGGTAACCCTTATCTGTCCTACCAGCGTCTCTACTACAAGGACAAGGATTCCCATAACTATCGCAGTACAATTCATCAAACCCCCCTGCTTGCAAAACCGCATTCTACCTCCACTCCTACGTCCTCCGACGTCTCGCGATAACCGTGAAGGGACTTCAGAACAAAGCCATCCAGATGTGTTCCTTCTTCAGCCAACGTGGTTACCCTACATCAGTCACTAAAGCTGCTATTCGTAAAACTGCCACCCTACCAACTCTGAAGCACTTGAACCAACACAGATCCAAATCAGCGTCGTTTTCCTCTTGTTCTCAACTTCGCACACCCTCTCAACACGCAGATCGCCAGTCATCAGAACGCAACGCTAGCATACGTCAAGCGGGACGAACTACACCAGTACTTCCCGCCTCGCCTCTCTGTGCTAGCGCCCCCCCGTGACAGAAACCTACTAGCTTAACTAGTCGGCGCCACCCTCCTTGGAAAACAACCAACGCAAACAGGTTCTACCCCCTTGCACAGACACCAGATTCAATACACGTACCCAATTGACTCAGCCGACATTATTACAGAACCTCGAGGAAATGTAACTGTCACAGAGGCGTTCACCTGGACCGCATCCAATCTGATTTACGCTATTCGTTGCACCAAGTGTACTGTTATTTATACTAGGTGAGACCAACGTCGGATGGCTGACCATTTCACGGAACATCTCCGTTCCATTCGCCTCCAACCCAACCCCCGGTCTTCCCATCGCACGAACACGACACTACACTGTCCGCCACAAACCACAATAAGTGACACATCAAGATCTCCGGTGTACAACTTTCCAGGAGCGATCAACAGAGAAGGAAGCAGAGCAACGCATCATACGTAGACTCGGAACTCTCCAACCCTGGACTAAATGCTACTTTTAACGCATTCAAATTTTTATTGTATTTTTTCATTCCACCAGGTCCGAGCGTTGCAGTTTTCGCTCCTGCGGCCGCATGCGCACGCGCTCCTCCTTGCCCCCTCATTCCTCGTTTTTTTTTTTCCGCTGCAGCACGCATCTCGCAAGACTTTCCCCGTGTATCTTCCATAACAAATCTCGCTACAACTCAACCCGATGAAGGGCGAATCCCGAAAATTTGTTGTCAACTTATATCTCATTATTTACTGATTCTTTACTTTGGATCTTGAACTTATATCTGTTATATGTAATCCGACGCGCTTTATATAGATATTATATATAATATTATAGATATATATATATATATATATATATTATATATAATATATATATATATATAGTGGTAAAAAAGTGTATTTTTAGGACCTACCCTATAAGGGATGAAATCTTGCTAATCCATCATTCTAAAGCATCCAGACTAGATTAGATAGCTCCCGTTAACCTTTCAACCAAACAAGTTAATTTTTTTGGAAGAGGGCATGGCTTGAAAACTGAGGAAATGATGGTCCAACAGACACGGTTTACACAACTTTTGAAAATAGCTGAAAATCGGACCGAAATCGGCACATTTCGCCTGAAAAGACACCAAATAATGTAAACAAATCATAAAACTTAACCTACAACATCGATAAATTAATATTCCGGTCCTGAAACTGGGTAATATTGAAAAAAGAGTGGATTTTGTAGAAAAAATGGGAGAATTGCTAGTAAACACGCACTTTCGAAAGTGAAGACGCCATTTAAATCATGGCCGACTACTTCTGGTAACCTTCCCGATTGCCTAAAAGTTAGAGGGGTGCAACCAAGGGCATTATTCCGACTTGGTAAACTCGTGTTTTGGCATAGATTGCACACGCAAGATTGCGCGGTGCAAGTCTCACCGGGAGTGTTTATCGGCTTATTGGTAGCTCGAAAATGGATTTTTTTGTCAAATTTTCTTAATTTTACGGATTATTTTTAAAACACAAATGTGTTTTAAAGCACCATTGGAAGAAGAGTTTTTCTTTTCTGAAGGTGAGTGGGTCGATTTTTTGGAGTGATTTAAGCAGTATTTAATCAGTAAACTATGTAGGGTCCTAAACTACACGTTTTGCCCGTATATATATATTCTATATAGTATATATAATAGATATAGAGAAGAGAGAGAGATTAAAGTCGTCCAATATTGCCTTTTTCGCACTAATGATGGAGCGTGAAGTATGATGGAGCGATTGAAGTTATCTCCAAAATGGGATTACAAAAGGGAAAGACACTTTCTGTTCATTCCAGGTTGAGTAAACCTATTTAAGAGATTATATTTTCAATTCTACTATGCTTAGGTCTATGGAACTTTGTAAGATTTACTCAATAGAAAGCTGTTAATCAATTAATAATATTTGTGTTTAACAATTAATCAAAACATTTTCACGAAAACATTTGACAAATTTCTGTTTGGAGCCTCCAAATAATGTCAACTTGTAATACTACCGGACCTGGAATTGTGCCCTGACTGATCGCGTGTACTATTATACCGCTGCTCTTTGTTTTTGTTTTTTGCTTTCTTCCTTGCTAAATTACTGGCGCTCTCGATTTTCTGATATTAGGTGGTATCATGGGTATTGAAACAAACAGGGTTTACATTATAGGGGGGGGGGGGGGGGGGGGGGGGCTAGTTGGGATTAAAAATAACAAATAACCTGTCCTTTTTGATACGGTTCCTCCAATGTCTTACCCTTGTGCAAGCCTGTAGAAATTTGTTGATTTAAGAAGGGATAGATAGTTTGGCTAAAATAAATTTAAGTTTACATTTCATAATCCTCACATTTCAACTTGTACAATGATCAAATTTGCTTGTGAAATCATAGGAGCCCATAAAATACTGAGGCCAACAATTCTGGCAATAAATATCTGAACCCTTTAGGCAAGCCGGAGCACGAGATTACAGAATATGAATGGCCTTTTAAATCTGGTCAAAAATGTTAATTAAAACAAAATGTGGGTGTCCACTCTAATTGGCACAGAAGCTTTAGTAAATCTCAGCGACCGTAGGACTTCCAAAACTTTGTTGGACACAGTCCACTGTTCCGGAGAGGAGGATTTTGTATCCACAGAATCAATACCATCTCAAAGCCAACTGGATATGTTTTTTACATTTACCGTCTGGGCCAATACCATGCATGCAAGCGCAACGTTTTATCAGATAAATTTGCAAGTTGTTTCTTTGTATTGTTCTATTTTTATTGATTTTATTGTAAAAATTATCTGAATTCAACATTTGCGCCATAAGATGTTTTAAGATAAACACGGCGAACACCGTATTTACGGCGATGCGTAAAATATGTCCCCCCTGCCGAATTTCGCGATCAACTGGAAGGTGACAACTTAACTACACTAATTAAAATTTGGATAATAAATCATAACTCTTCCAAGAACTCCATCCATAACTCACCAGAAAATAACTCACAAAACATGTTTTTAAAATTCGATGAACTCCACCCATAAGTCGCCAAAAATAACTTAAGAATAAGTAAAACTAAGAATAATCACAAAAACCTCTTTAAAACGTATTCACACAAAAAATATATGCATAATCGTCTTTCATGAAAAGTTTCCTAAAAACTGCAATATTATGTTCACACAAAAGATGTATGACTAGCTTCATGTAGCAAGGAATTTTGCACATCCGATGTATCGTTTCAGCAACCATTAATTGCAATATTTAATTAGCTCATTTGCATACCTAATCCGCATAATAAACCGCACATATATGTTCACACAAAAGATGTATGGCATAGCCTTTCATGTAGAGAAGGAATTTTGCACCGATGTACCGTTTCAGAGAAACATTGTTCATATTTCATTAGCTCATGTGCATACCTAAGCCGCATTATTCTCAGACGTTCAAAGAATTTGTTGAACTAATGCATGCCAACATGGTACTCAGTGGCAAAGGAATTTGCATAGCGCCTGTTGTACCGTTTCAGTGATACATTAATTATGCATAATTAATTAGCTCATTTGGCATACTAAACCGCCTTACCATCACTTTTCAGTAGCAGAAACGATGCATCCATTATGCCCTTTCAAGAAGCGAAGGTATAATAGTCTTTCATGTAGCGAAGGAATTTGGGCATAGCCAATGTACCTTTTCAGTGATACATATGCATATTTAATAGCTCATTTGCATACCTAAGCGGCATCTATCATGCACTTTCAAAGTGCGAAAACAATGCATGTCCGATACTTCATGTGGCAAAGGAATTTTGCATATCTGATGTACCGTTATCAGTGATACTTAATTAGGATAATTAACACTTATCTCATTTCATACCTAAACAGCCTATACCATGCACTTTTAAATAGCAGAAACGATGGCATGGCCATAATGCACTTTCCAGAAGCGAAGGTAATAATAGTCTTTCATGTAGCGAAGGAATTTTGCATATCCATGTACCGTTTCAGTGATACATTATGCATATCTAATTAGCGTCATTTGCACATACCTAAGCCGCATATATCATTCACTTTCAAAGTGCGAAAAAAATGCATTTCAGATATACTTCATGTGGCAAAAGACTTTTGCATATCTAACGTACCGTTTCAGTGATACATTAATTATGCATTTAATTAGCTCATTGTCATACCTCAACCTCTAGTATCACGCACATTTTCAATTTGCAGAAACGATGCATTCATGAGCACTCCATGATGCGGGAATTTTGGTGGCCGATTACAGGGTTTCAAAGATACAGCATACAGGGTTAACATTTTTATCACGGACATTCCAGGTTACATTTTTATCACAGACATATACGGACACACGGACGGAGCCCATTTTATATCCCCTTCACGACTTCGTTCGGCGGGGACAATACAACTACCCCTCATTAATCTTCACTTGCGTCCGCTTCGCTCTCGCTGTCAGACTCTTCTGCTAATTTAGAAAACTTGTCAAATTTCAATGTCAGAGATGTTACTTTTTATCACAACAAGAGCTCTCCACAAAGATGTCGCACTTTTATCCAGTCAGAAGCTGTATTTGTTCCACTGCCTCATTAAATGCCACACTGAATGTGTTTGCTCCTTCATGTTGGCCAATTCAGCTCTTCCAGTCACAGTGTAGGAGGCAAACTACATTTCGTGGTGGTTTTGGTTTTTCAGCCATAATGTTCAATTTCATTTTATTTTTGCTTTTATATTTTGCGGGAAATGCGATAATCCGGCTTTTCAATCATTTTTGCATATTTCGGATTTTTCGCTATTGGATGTCGGAAGTTTCTCAGCTTTGATGCTATGTTAGCTTGCATTATCCATTGTGACAATGGACTCTTTAGGTGTATTTGGAAATAACTATTTCCATCCATTCTTGGAAATGTTTAGCGTTCATCTCGTTATGATAATCCCCCTGAAGTGTTTTTTAGCGACAAAGCTGAGTTTGGCTCCGGGAACAAATCCAGCAACATTTTGAAATTTGTACAGGGTAAAAATTAGAATTGCTCGAATTGATTTAAAAGATGTACCAATTTATTGGGCTACTACTCTTAAGGTTTAAAAAGGTATAGTTTGCCCTATCTATGACCTATAGTTTTAGTACAGTAGGCACATAACAGTTCAAGGTCATCCTGGGGTAAAATTTACAGAATTGTCCGATTTTAAATCGTTCATTTGGTCAAACTCAATAAGTAATTGTATATAGATTCTTTGTTTGACAGTTCTATATAAGAATTACAGTTAAAATTAGTGACCTCCCATAGACCCTGAATTTGTTGCCAATTTACCCGCAATGCATCATTAAACAACAGTTTATCTATTCCAAAATAATTTTACTATAGCCTACTCTTATTGTAATTAATTTAAATAGAGCATCTTCTATAAGTGGTCTCTGCTTTGCACGAAAACATTTGGGTTGGTTGGAAAATTACCACAATTGATCCTGTTTTTATAAGATTTGACATGACTAGGTGCAGCATTGTTACATATTTTGTGATCCTAGCACCACCTTTTTGGTATGGTCCAATAGGTATTTGTCAAAACTAGAATTTCGCAGTTCTCGGTTTTCTCCCTTGCTATATTCAAATAATATAAGCTGTGGGCTGCCCAGCCTATCTTACATCTTGACATGACCTTTGACCTTGGTATGTGACCTTGACCTCATCAACAAATGAGGGATCCCCCATACGCAAGTTTTGAACTTTTCAATACAGGTCAACTTTACATTTTAGCCTATTTTTCAACTTGACCTCGTGACATTTGACCTTGGCATGTGACATTTGACCTTGACGTGTGACCTTGACCTCATCAACATATGAGGATCCCATGTTGCACCTATGACTCAACATACATACACACGCACAACAGATTGCTAAGTGGTCCTGCCAGCTATGCTGGCAGCCCACAAAAAGCTTATTTTGAAAATTTCAGGTCTTGTATTCATTCATTCAAACATGTTTTTAACCCTAGGCCATTATCCTAAACAATAAACATAACCCTAAATCTTAAAGCCTCCATTTTTCCCCATTGAAGATTTTTTGCAAAGTGGGCAGTGGTAATGGCTAGTAACTATACCTGTGAATGGTAAAGCTTGAACTTGTCAATGTATTGCAAAAGAAGGACTTTTCTAATTAGGATCTTGATATCGGATACCGATAATAATTCAGTGGATGCTGGAAAAGTCCTTCCAATGTGAAATAGCTATGAAATGGAGCATGTACGTGTCTACGCTCATCCATTAGTTGTTCTGTTGGTTCAGGTAAGTCAAATTAGAGGTCAATATTGTGAGGTGTCACTATATTTCACAATGGATGGACAGAAATCTGGCATTTCTAGCTCAGCCATTAAATTACAATCAGGGATTCCGATTTTAATTACAAAATTGCTTCTTTAATGACAAATACAAACTTTTGAGCATTACCATTCGCAGGTTTATCTTACTAGACAATTACCAACACAACTGCAAAAATATCAAATTTTGAAAATTGGGACTCTCTTCAAAAATGTGCTGTTATTACTTTTTTTGTGACCATGCCTACATGGAGAGAGTATGACAGGACAGGCTAATAAAAAGGGTCATTCAGATCAATCCATCAGGAATTTTCTCACCTATAAGCCCTTTTCAAGGCCAGACATCACATGCGCAGTCGGGTGTTCGAGTGGAAATCATGTACGTCCAGATCAGGATGAGTATCGGAAAGTGCATTGAGCCAGGTCAGAGCAGACGACCAGTGTAGCAAAATTAAGAACTTTAATTTGAGCACAGATGCAACTGCAAACCATACCAGCATTTCTGTAATTCTCGGCACAAGCTTGCAAGTGGGTTTTCATCACCATCACATTGCATAGCAGCTGTGCATTTGCAGACAATCATCTACCCATGAAGGGGACGCCATTCAAGTTGTACAGGGATCACCATGCACTGGAACTGTGTTAATCTCTACCAACCAAAATGTCAAACATGAGCAGTAGAACTCTGAAAGGGCTTATTACACCACACTTTCAGAGTATGTTGTGAAAGGAAAAAGGGTTCATTCATGTAGGACTAACCCTGGTTTAAACCAAGGTCTAAAGTTAGACTCCCTTTCAGAATACCAGCCAAAAAAATGGCGGTATTATTTGGCACACATACGGATGATTTGGCAAATAGTTTGATAACATAAAGGTAGACGGCAACATGGCTATCTTTACTGCCTTTTTGTATAGTCTTTGTTTTCAATTGCATACCAGGAAAGAAACTGTAATCGACTGAAAAACGACAAACCACTCAAATCGCAAGAATGCTCTGTAACTCAATATATTGAGCATTTATTTCTGTATAAATCCACAGACGTATATATCAAATGAATACATGATTTTCAACCAAAAATCATTACAATCAAATTCATTTCTATTTTAAAATTAGTTTTAGGGTTGTTTCTATACATTTACACAATGTTAACTCACACAATGAACATAACCAAGTAATCATCAAAGAAATATACTATATATTTTGAGAGCAATAATTGACACACTTATAAATTCTAAGAAAGTTAATATACATGCATTTCTATGTACATGTATAACAACAAAAACAAAATACAGCAAAGCAGTGAAAAAGGTAAGGGCAACTTCAAAAATTTGAGCACCGGTTGTTTGTCTTTTCTGTGCGGTTCTTTCTAGTTGGAATTAATTTCTATTGTTGTAAACAATGAAACATGGTTTGCCCGCCATGACCCATCGGTCAATCTGTGGTTAAGTTTTGAAGCCAACCTAGTTTGTTAGTTGTACCAAAGTTTTAAATCCGGTTTTGTCCCCGTTAACGAGGGTGGCTGGATACACCTCACTCAGCAATACTGCTGTGTGAGGATTTATTGGAGCAAAAGATAATTGACCGGATGCCCTTCCTGATGTCAATCCACAGTTTTCGGCAGTGGGCCTAAGCCTTTCAGCATGTGCTGGATGGCCGCCATTAGCTCTCCAGAGCTGACGCCCTTGTAGGTAGATCTTCTTTTTCATTCTACCAGGGTAACCAGCTACCCTCCTCATCAGATCAAAAACCCGATGGGGGTGCCGGTTTAGCTGCCGACAACTCGGCCCTGGGACAGGTAGTACTGGTTACCAGGATACCAGTAGCAGGTCCTCAAAGGAAAATTGGGCTAGCCAAATACGCAAAAAGAAAATGGTTGGTAGGGATTTTAACACTTTATTTGAGCAAAAATCCAACCCTAATTTGGGGGTTTTTGCCACTTACCCAATTCCTTTTCTGGTAAAAATGCAGAAAAAAAAGTTTGGATTCTGTTATTTTGGTAGTCCGGTTAGGTCAACACATTTTTTCCTAATTTGCCAGCTAAAAGAATATTATTAACACTTTTTATAAATATTATATTAACAAACCATTCTCCTATGAACACAACACAGATATGTCAAAATCATACTGTATAAGTGGAAATTTCCACGTACAGATATTTTCACGATTTTAACAGTTTTGCCAAATGCACGAGAATTTAATTTCACGGTATTGACATCAATGCAATACGAATCTATTGGAAAAAGTTAATTTAGCAAGTTTTTATTTTCGTGTTTTTATGTTCACTCGCGAAATTCACGAAAATAAATACCTCGCGAAAATTTTGACTTATACAGTATTCAGATATGCCCACTTGCAGTAAGAGTATCTGTAATACAGAAATGATTTGCAATAAAAAACATGATTGTATGTGCGTAATTGGTATGTCTACAAGAAAGGATCGTCGTTGTGGTCGTATTTGGTCCATATTAATGAATCACGCCCTGAATAAATATCGTCGCACACATCACATACTGTCTAATCTCAATTTTTGTACTTTTGTGAGATATTTTTCATAAGTATTTGTATTGTTTAGTTCTACAAATGCACAAAATTTTCAAAACTAAGTATGGTCTGATCAGTTAGATATTAATTAGGTTTGAAAATTTTGCATTTAACATATGGTCATACCTGCATGACATACAACAGCATGCGATGCATGTTATAATATGCAAATGACCACTAGCTCATCCTCAACATTGTAATGCAAAAGTCAGCCAATGGGGCAATCTACACAGAGCGCAGATCCAGATCCGATGCGCATCACCGAGATCCAGATCACAGATCCAGATCATGGAGACCGTTTAAGAACTCTACACAGCGCAGTGAGTGCGAAAGTACAGCGCCCTTTCGAAGCGTAAAGTGTACAAATGCTACGCGTAACCTTGGTGATCGAGGAATACTTTACGCGTAACCTAAAAGTATGCACTAAAGTGCAGCAACACTAACCAAGCGTGTACACACCATGTACGCATTGCAGATCTGGATCAAGTTTGGCCGTTGCCCATGTAGACGCAAACTGGATACAAGATCTGGATCCGATCTGGATCTGCGCTGCAGTGTAGATTGCCCCAATGATATCCCTCTTGATTTTCCATGTTATCAATACACATGTATATCACAAGTTGAAAAAAAAAATAAACAAGATGATGTGTAGGAGTTACAAGGTTGTACATGTATGTATTGCACAAAGCAAAATAGGCATTATTGCTGACTTCACCCAATCCAAGACACATTCCAAGATGATAAACAGACATCAGCAAATATAATTTGTATGTTTCTAAACACAAACATGTTTTTGCAACAAAGTTAACAAAAAATATTTCTAATGGCGAATTTCGTCATCCGTGCCCCTCCTTACTTGATTATAATTCTTTAGATATCCTTTTCAAAATTTCAGGTAATTTAGCTAGCATGTTTTGATTTTCTTATAAATGTTTTAA
>JAMKCH010044730.1:0-87691 GCA_023653785.1 Ophioderma brevispina | reverse complement strand
TATACTGCCTTCTTCACGTTTTCCCTTCGTTGGACTTTTTTCTCAAAATTGTTTGCCTGAAATATAACTTTTTTACAACCATGTGGTGACGTAAATACGTTTGTATGATGTCATAGCTACAACGTGAAAATTTGGTCAGAAGATTGTAATAATGTTTTAATTCTTAATATTGTTTAAACAAGTCAAAAACCAAAAATAAAGTTGACGCTGGGATTTCACGCCGTTATTTTACGTTCCCTACGGCTCCAGTTATTTTACGTTCTGCACGTTGTAAGTCCCAGCTGCCAGTCAAAACCCTGTTTTTTACCAGTTTTATTTTTTAACAGTGTAGGTTGGTGAAACAAAAAAATAACTTCATTGCTTATAGTTCATCCGTGTGAAATAAAAATAATACTCGTCGAACTCGTCTTTGTAGGCCAGCTAAAATCGCAATTTGGGCTTAAAACATGCAAAACTTTTGTTTGCCTAATTCTATTTTATATACACGACACGATAATCATCTGGTGTGAATTTGGAACGAGTGGGCATTTCGGTATGGTAGACAGAGAGCGTTGAAAATAGCGTTTACTGTGTGCTGGTATAGCAAATGCAAACCTTAAAATAAAGTTTTCTCCAAAAATAATATTTGAGAAAAAATAATTTCAATTTTGTTATAAAAAATCATCTCAGAAGGTATGATTTTTAACTTTAAAAAATGTCCAGCAAGCCTTTATCTTGTTGTGCTACTCTGAGACATTTCCGTCTTGGTATTCAAAACTGACTTGTCTGAATTTTGCAGTTTATGTATGGTGCCTTCTGAACATTTCCGACCGTATACAGCGCCATCATTTGTCACTGGCAAGTCAGTAACGCTGTCATTTCATCATATGGAAAACTATGCTGTCAAAAGTTGCAGGCTCCCGTTAATATGTACACGTACATATATGGCGCTCTCTCCTCTCTCAAATGTAACTTAACTACTCAAAAGCAAATCCTTATTTTATCTTTGTAATATATGCGTTAGATTACTGTTAAATGAACAGGGATATTTTGGCGGAGAGAACTGTACACTAAATTATATGACTGGTACTGCGATGAGGCCCAGGTGCCAGTCATCTTCTCGCTGAAATGATATGCTGTTGATCTGTATGCGTGTGAAAACTTTGAGGTACTACAATCATCGAAAAAGTTCTTCGAACGCTGCATTTACCGAAGTTCCAATCTGTGGTTGAATTGTGAATGACCTAGGAATGTGATTGGTTTTGATTTGAGGATGCAAAATGATGCAAACTCAGGCGTCCCTGCCCCCTCCCCCGAATCAATGTTGATAAAATTTGGCGAACTGAACAAGACATTGGCGTTTTCCAACATTGAATGGGGGTGCGGGGGAGCGTTTTACATGTATAGACAGAAAAGTGATCAAACATTTTTTTTTTTGAGGATTGTAGGTGAAATTAATGAAATTATATATATTCCCACAGAGAACAAGAGATGATAGTATCCTAACAATTATTTTTGTTGACAATATGTACAACTAAAACCTGTAACCCTTGCCCTGATTGGAATGATTTTGTTTTTTACCTAACCCCCGCACATCTAAGAGTAATCCGGTCTGAAATGGTTGAATTTTTGCCCTCTATACCTAGGAGTAAATCCTTGAAAGTGAGTCTATTTTTACAAAACTGAAAAACGCACCTGGAAAGTAATACCCAATACCTATTTAAATGTTTCATGCATGACCCATTATACCCAACCTGAGAAAATTACAATCTATCAATATCAGAATTTCACTACTGTGAATACAAGTATTTTTCTGTCGTTAGCCCCCAAATTTAAGTGAATTTGGCAGGGTTTTGTATGTACGGGAAGCTAAAACATCTGATTTTAAAACGAATTCGCCCGATACCCAAATACAATTTTTAAACAGTGCTTTGGTTATCCCTGTATAGAAAATTGATAAAATCGGGTTTAAAATTCTGGCGATCGACAATGAACAGAACTTGCGTTTCTCAAGTGACATAAAAAACGGCTATTTTTACGTGATTTTTCCCCTGTTTCGACGGCTAGTAAGCAGATGCAACACATTTTACAGTATGTTTGGCGGCCATTTTGAAAAACACCCTCTAGCGAAAGTTCCCCACATTTCCCAGAGGTTGGACCAAAATAATCTTGTTCAGCATCCTTGAAAATGTAAACAAATACCTTCAAACATCTTCACTTTGATTTATAATCGTATTCAATAATAATAATTGATAACGGTCCCAAAAGGCTATTAC
Source organism: Ophioderma brevispina (assembly GCA_023653785.1). NCBI lineage: Eukaryota > Metazoa > Echinodermata > Ophiuroidea > Amphilepidida > Ophiodermatidae > Ophioderma > Ophioderma brevispina. The sequence continues at coordinate 85,436 of JAMKCH010044730.1, read as the reverse complement.
ACGTTGTTTAGGCAGTCATTTTGAAAACAGCGCCCTCTAAGGGTACGGTACTTATCATAAATTCTAATTATTGGAATAGCATTACACAATAATTAGCATTAAGAAATACCCCAAAATTGATTTCATATTAACTCTTAGATAGCTGTTTTTAGCTTTAATATGCCATTTTCTGGAATTTTGAATTGCCCTCTAGAGAGAGTTCCCCACATTTCCCAGAGGTTGGACCCAAAAAATCTTGTTCAGCACCTTTGAAAGTACTAGAAAACACCTTAAAACCTTCTTCTCCAAACTTCTAGAATGGGACTTTAATTTTGAACCCTACTAACAAAAGCAACCACATGAAAAGCTCGCGCTTGCGTGTTTTTGTGCTCAAATTGGAGGGAAGAAATTACAACCGTCCGATCAAATTTGCTTTTTGGTCAGCGAGTATTTTTTTTTTAATTTTCTTTTTATTTAACTTACCAGATCCAATGTATTGACGGTAGGAAAGTCGGGAACAGCCGGCGCTTCCGGGGTTTTCGTCTGAGAACGTTTGACGTAGATGTATCCCAAAAGTACCAACAGAATAGTAATTAATATCACTACAAAAACGCCAATTATTAATCCAGCTAGTTCGCCTGCATCAAGACCTATAGCAGAAATCAAGGAATTTTATAACTAGGAATTTTGTGATTTTATTTTATATTTTTAGCACATTTAGTTTAGTTCCTGGTTATTTCGTTTTCAATTTATGAGCAGAATTTTATATTTCTGTCCTCCACGGGCTACTCTATGAAACGTGTGTTCAATGTAGATAATAGAAACGTATATCACGTAGGTTCCGAGAGAAAAAAAAACAATAGGCAGTGTAGATGCAAGTGTGCAATGTATTGCAAACTGAAGATTCATCCATTCCAATCTGATTCTGCTAGGCATTAACGCTATATTGCGCAATTATCTATTTTCAAACATGAATGTTTGATTCTGATCTAAATTGCACTGCAGGCTATCCTCATTTCTCATTTTAGTAACGGTGCACCAAAACAGTAAGAAAACAAGCTCAGTGAATTGACTTTCTAGATTGGTCTGATTAATATGCCAATTCTATTGCCAGAAATTCTAACATGCACAAGATAATTGTGTTACATTGAGTGATAAGTATACTGTTAGAATTCAATGTAAAGTCGCTTGACTGAAGGTAAAATATAATTTCTCTATTTTCTTTTTTTCTCTCGCTTCTCCTTTGATTTAGTTTATTTTTTATTTATTTTTTGTTTATGTAAACATTACAGGACATTTGCATCATAAAACATACACTGGCCAAAAGCAAACTACAGTGGAATTAAAAATTACATGGACAGCAGATACGCACACCTCCAGTATGCGCAACAAGCTCCGCAGAGGTTCGGCGCATTCTTCGACCAATTACGAGGTGCAATGTTCATCCTGGCTCACGCAGTCCACGCTCGCGTGTGTTCGATTCTGTCCAACAAATTATTAAATCAGACTGTACACCCTGCATGGCAAAATCTTGCAAAAGATCAAATATCGTTATCAACTAAATTTACAGTTACTGGAAGCCTGACGGTTCTTCAAACTGGCGGTTATCTACCGTAATTTTACGGATCATTTAAAATCATACTTGATATTCTGATATTTGTTATTTAAAATGTTTTAACTGGAAGGTGCGTGTTTGTAGAGTGTAATATATCCGGATTTGACAGCCAGTTAGTCACGGGTACTGCAGATTTCTAAGACTTAAACATAGCATTAATGCATTGAGTTATTTTCCTTTTTTAACACTGGCAAAACCTACCTCCACCACTGCGTCTATTCTGGCATTTGCTCCCATAGAAATCAGACGTACAGCTGAAAAATTCAAAATAAACATTGAAAGAACAGCTCAGATAAGCATACCGTACGAAAGGATGCAAAGCAACAACCGTGACGATATTCATATAATTCACAATTACTATACGAGATCATACCTGCAGGTACTTGCTATGTTAAGTGTGTCAGCAATGCATGTACCGCCATTAGCACAGTAACCATCAGGACAAAGTTCTGCAAAGATAAGTTAGTAAGAAGTGGCTTTACAGATAGGTAGCGTATGGTCAAACGTGTGTATGTAATTACATGGATGACATCAGTTATCACATCAGTTTTCATAGAGCGAGCATCGTACTACAAACAAACATCCTCTTGGAGATTTATGTCAGAGAGACCAAAATTTGAATTTGATCTCCAGTGGGTCACACTCAAATTCCCATGAGGAAGTATACAGAAGATACCAAAACAAGTAGGCCCTACGAACTAGATGAAAATTGTGCTGAAGAGCACCAACCTAGCCGTGTGGATTAAATGCATCTCTTGCTGACTAGGCGAAGCATTTGCTTAAAGGTCATGTTAAGGGACACTTATTTGCAGAAGAATTTCATAGGATTTCATACGATTTTGACCAAAATGGCTAAAATGATCACTTCCTAATCGCTGATCGGCACACGGTATCTTCATTTAAAAGTTGACCATCTGTTTTTGTTTACACATAATTGAGGATTTCTAGAAATTTTGATTAAAAATGAGAACAAACATTTTAAAAGATAAAACAAATTGTTGTAGGTGACTAAGTTCTTCGTGTAATTATCACCTATTATTTGATAATGAACACCACCACGTGCGCAACAAAAGTTTGTAATGGAACTTACAGACGTGTGATTTCCTTTTCCAATAAATGATGAAAGCGTAATCGAGGCATTAGGTTCGATTCTCTCTAAACAAAACCAACGACCTTTGTAATTGGTGAATGCGTTATCAAACAATCCCATTTATTCCGATGCCTGATCAAGATCTACTTGCAAATGGCGAACCATGTAAATAGTCAATGCCGGACAGATTGTTGGATATCATTAGCGCAATTGTTTGCTTAAGTCTGAAGGTATGATGCATCTACTGGTCACTGACATTGGGAAAAGGAAATTTCAAGAAAATTGAAACATTTTATTAGAACAAGACGACGTTTATTGGATTTTAGTAATATTGAATTAATTTTACACAACGTTTTGTCTTCCCCTTGCTTTGGTTACGAAAAAACATGCCCCGGGGGGCCACTTGTATTCAAAAGTGGATATGATGCGTGAAACGTGGACTTTCAAAATGCACCCTAAACACCTATCTTGACCGACTAAAAACACGCTAAAACATACCCTAAACAAGTATTTTTATCTGTTTATGATACCCTCAACAAGTACGCAGTGCATTGAATCGTAAATATACCCTTTATTATCTTGCTTTGCTTTACTTCCCAAGTTCCGATTACAATATTTTGGATGATTTTGATCCCTGCTTAATGAGATATAACATGGCAGTTTCAGGTTACGAAAAAAACATACCCTTTTTTCCATATTTTGCTGTTTTTGACACCCTAAACGATGTACGCGCGTACATCGCCTGTTGGAAAAAAGACACCCTTTTCACGCGTTTTCTTGTTCACGCACCATATCCACCTTTGAATACAAGTGGCCCCCCGGATGTATGCCCCGCCATCTACCTTGCGTAAAGGTCACATCTGATGATGTATCAACGATGATACCAGATGCTGCAGCGGATGGAATGAAGCTCGTGCTGATACTATCGGCTACATCTTCGGCTTGCATTTGCGATTGTGGCTTCAAAATGACATTGTACTGCACGACAATGCTGCCTGGTGCATAACCTTGGATGGCAATTCCTTCAACGTCTGGGTAGTTCAAAGCAGATCTCAACTAAAATGAAGAGAAATTGAATATGCCTTAAAACATGATTTACCCCCAAGTTCATGGATCGTTATGCATCAGCGTAATAAGCGCTTCTCATTACATGCAATAGTGCCTTTATAAATGTCACTGTTTTCCCGGCGATTAATTACCATACTATAAAAAAGACAAACATAATATGGTCGATTTTCATACAAACAGTGCATTTCCAGATATTTTGTCTCTTTGGTTGATAAGACTTTTAAACAATGCTTTATTGGAATAAAACTAATATTTTGATAAGAGACGTTGAGCTGCATTTAGGCATATACAGTTTGCCATGCTTTCTGTTTTCTTTTCTACGAGATATCTGCCTTCAAATAGAGAAAATTGAAGTCCGAAACACAACAAAATTATAAAAATTGAACAAAAATAATTAGTAGCTTAAATTCTTCCGAATATCTTCCGAATATTAATGTTTCTTGTTGCCAAACATGTGCAAAAATTATGTAATGATGTTTTTCCTTGTATTCTCAATTCATTTTTATATTTTTTGGGATACAATTTCCGTGAAAACCTTGTTTATTACGTTATCCTTCACAAAGCAGATGTTAAGTTTGGTAAAACTTCTAAGATATTAATTGTGCATCTTATTTCAAGGTAAACATAATGCGGCAGTTGGAAATTGTTTTCTTCAGCTCACAATGACTATTAAAACGTCTAAGAAATGTTTACACTTTTTAAAAAAATACGACCTTTTTAAGGAAGTGTATTACGTTATCCACATTTCTCAGCAACCAAACAAGCTATTTAAATATTGATCAAGAGTGGCATAGACCCTCATTTTCCGACCACAAAAATTATTTAAACTTTCAATCAGATGCATCTTAGTCAATGTTTACTCCGTTATTGTGTATTACGTTATCGTTTATTACGTTGAATGCGTTTTAGTTTACATCAACTATAATTTGGCCATGGAATGATATGGTGTCAATTAAATGTATCTTTAGAATAAATTAGTAAAAGGCTTCTTAATATTTGTTTTTTATGAGGTATAATTTTCAGGCAAAATTCAATATTCAAGGATAACGTAATAAACTAAACAAACTGGAGCATATTTCTTGAGTTCAATTAGCTACTCAAACTTTTAACTTTGTACAAATAAAAATTGTTCCCAGCAACCTCTCTGATAATGTCAATTCTTTGAAGCATTGTTGGCAATATTATTTTTCCCATGAATACTTGAATGCTTAAATGTTTAAAACATAAAACGTACAATTTTTAGACATTTTTTGGTGTGTCTTATCTTCAAAATGCACCATAGGTATGTAATATCATGATGAAGTCTTTACAGTTGTAGAAACCTTAACAAATTAGTGGAGGGGTAATTCACATGAATGGGTCAAGCACTGTACACCATTCATATACGTAACATAAAGTGACCGTTAATAATATGACTTACAATTGGCATAAACTCGGCTAATAATTCCAACTGTTCTGGGGAACCGTCCACGTTATATTCGGGGATGAATACTGCAGGGGCGCCATTGACTGCGGCAATTGAAAACTGACCAGCTATAACTTTACCGGTTTCACGGGAAACTAAAAAAATAGAAAGTTGGAAAAATAATATAATAATGAATATTAAAAACAAACATTGTGAAAACATCGAAAATTAAATATATTGTGTAATTCGTCAATATATAATCCAGACTTCTGTTCTTGGTTTGACAAAACACGGGAATGACTTGTTACCACAGCAGCCGACAACTTCCCGCTGAGCTATTGTTATGAGTGTCATTGTTCAAATACGAGTCTCTTCAACAGACTTTAGTAACGGCGGTCCGTCACTGTGGAGGAAATTTGATATTCGGGTTTAATTAATAAGTTTTTAAAACAAAAATATTTGATCCGGTTAGAAATTTTTTCTGTTGAACGGTTTCGGGTGGTATAAAAGGGATCATTTTAGACAAAATAATTCCTACACGGTCATCAATTTTTCTTGGGAAATGCGAAGTAAATGTCCGTGTTTTGAAATGGCAGCAGTGTGTGACCTGATGTTGGTGTAATCCATGCACAGCGGGACTTTGCTGGCTGCTGTGACTTGTTACACTCATTGCTTAACTAGGTAATCAATAAATACAACCAGAGGAAATAAGCTGATACTTTCACAATTTGTGAATCTGAGAAATTTGCGAACCCGTACTAGACCTACTGAATCAATCGCAATGGTGGGTCCATACTTCATCATTGTGTTTGCCGACACTAGCCTTTTGAACATGCTGGGGGGCGCCAGATGCATGACAAATAATGTTACGTGAAACCATGTTCTAACGGCCAGCGTCGCTGAGCGCTTGCCGATGAGGTATGAACCCGCCATAAAAAGGCCCCATGTCACTGGGGAAAATAGCAGAAGATAGCGTCAAATTAGCGAAAAGGCGTAAATAACCTTAAATTGCTCCAGATTTTACAAATTGCGAGGATATTCGAAGAGTTTGCCGTACTTTACGCTATATCCCCAGTGATGGGGCCTATAAAAGACATGGACATGCCACGGTATCTACAAAACAGCATTCAAAGTAAGATGCGCCGTGAACACAAATTAACATCATGAAACATTAGCTGATATTGAACCTGTCTATCTTGGAAGAAGTGCGGGTGTTCAATAGTCAACTCATAGAGCGTCGAAACGCTTGCAGATCCTATCAAGCAGGGCGTTATACTTGAGTTTGTCTTCTCCATTATGAGTTGTCTATTAAACAGAAGAGCTCAAAAGAGCAAGAGTATAACAAATAAAATTCAGATGATCTTCAGAATGACATGATGGATGGTCTTGATCAAGTTTCTAGATGGCTATCAAAATATAAGTTGACTTTGAATGTTAATATGACCAATTTTATGTTATTTGGTACACGTCCAAGATTGCCAGCCTTTTCCGATGTTTGATTATGTCTTAATAATGATTAAATTCAAAGAGTTGAGGTCTTCAAATACCTTGGGGTTATGCTCGATGAACATTTATCTTGGGCGCATCATGTTGATTTTATTACTAAAGTCTCACAGCAAATAGGTTTTCTTAGAAGATCAGCTAAACCAGTTTTACCTGCTGGAACTTTTAAAATGTTGATCAGTGCTATGGTTATGCCTTTGTTAGACTACTGTGATGTTGTGTGGTCTAGCTGCCCCAGTGGTCTTCAAGATAAATTAAACTTCATAATCGACTTGCAAGAATGATCTTGGGTGCTCATCCAAGAACACATTAATGATATGTTAAATGCCCTTTCTTGGAAAAACCTTCCCACGAGATGGAATTTTCATAGAATGTGTGCAGCCTTTAAAGAGACACTGGCACATTTGAAAAATAGTGCGCCCTCAAGATTTTTCAAAATCGATATTTTTGCATGGTTGTAAGGCTTTTATATACAAAAGCCCTCACCCGAAATGATTAAGACCAAATCAGCTTCCTTATTTAACACAAGAACACGCACGCAGTATGCATGTTTCCCACGCTATGCACACTGTTTGATCGGTCTATAACCTTTGCGTTTTTAATAGCAGTGAGTACGAGTCAAAAATATTCATGTAATATACACATTTGTTGATTAAAGTTAAGAAAAACTTTAAAGTTCGCCTACAAATTACCTGGATGTCTTTATTCTCATATCAATGTCCCTATCTGTTTTGGGGTATGTTATTTTTATGTGTAAATTATATCTCTGTTCTTCCAATGGCCTAGACTATCATTTGAGAGCAAATTGAAGAAATTTCATATTTTGTGAAAATGTGCCAGTGCCGCTTTAAGTGCCGTAACAACTTGGCTCCTGAGTATCTTTCTGACTGCTTCACTGTGCCATCACATTCTATTGGTACTCGTTCAAAAACAAATGGTGCGCTCTATGTTTCATCCGATCCCAATATCAACACTGGTAAACGTACCTTCCAGTATCTTGGGACCCTGGGTTGGAACTTAATGGCCAGCGGCAAGCAACGTCACTTAAGGCATTTAAAGCATTTTTTTAATTAAATGTTTGTGTCTTTATGTTTTAACCTTTTTTATTGTGTTTTCGATGACTGTTGTTGTTATCTTTTATTTTGTTGTTGCAGTATGTCTGATCGTGGCTGTGTTTGTCCTATATTGATTTGTTTTTTGATCTTGAGTGCATGTCTTTTGTGTGTGTGTTTATATTTTTACTATAGGAATTCTGTAAATTAATATTTTGATCTCTGTGTATAGGATTTTGTTCTAAAGAGTGTGTATATATAATGTGATCTGTATTTTTATATAATTCAATTGCTATGTAATTTGTTGTTATGAACAATTGTTAACAGGGCCCTTATGGACAGCAGTTTTTAACTGATTAGGCTACCCTGTATAAATATGACTGCTAATAAAAACAATAAATAAATTACCTGTTTGACATTGCACACCAGTATATCCAGGTGGACACAAACACACGCCCTCAGCAGAACATTGGCCGCCATTTTGACACAAAGGATTACAAAGTGCTGAAAACAAAAGTCCATTAAATTGTTAATGTCAAAAAAAAAGCACGCTGGAACATTTGTTAGACATACTGCAACAAACTTTGGTAACTTTCTCCCTGGAAAGTTTCTTTTACGAACATTTGCCTGGAAAAACATCGTCCTTGAAATGAAATGTTTGTACACGGTATTAGCCATGTCCCTTTTTAAGAAATATTGTAGCAGCGAAAGTAGCTGAAATTAAAGCAATAACAGCACATTTTTAAGCACGCCCCCAATTTTCCGAATTTTTGAGATTTTTGCACAGTTGCATTGGTTATTGGCTAGTAAACAATACCTGTGAATGGTAGAGCTCAAAATTCTGTGTCACAAACGGAATTTTGTGATTAAACCAATTAAAGCAATAACAGCACATTTTTGTAGACCGCCCCTAATTTTCCAAATATTTTGAGATTTTTTGCAGTTGTATTGGTAGTGAACTATACCTCTGATGGTAGAGCTTGAAATTCTCTATGTGTCGGAAACGAAGGAATTTGGTAATTAGAATAATATCGGAGATCTTCGATAATAATTCAACGTCTACTGGAAACGTCCTTCCAATAAGAAGTAACTGTTAAATTGTGCCTTGTACGTGTCTACACTCATCCATTATTTGTTCAGTTGGTTCAGACAAGTCAAATAGTTTTCTTGAGGTGGCACTATTTCATCATGCACTAAACTTAATATATGATTTTAATGACAAAATCGCTTATTTTTTAATACGCATTTTTCAGCTTTGTCATTCGCAGGTATAGCTTACTAGACAATTACCAACATTAACACAACATTGCAAAAATATCACGGATATGAAGCTATTCGCAATTCGTTCATCCTGACTCGGACATGAAATAGAGTGGCCCGGAGATTCCACACTTGCCACCACTGGACTATTTTCCTGTGCATGGGTACAGGGAAAGAGAAGGTCTACATTCAAGGATCCCATGCAAGTCTACGATAACTACAGAATTCCATCACTGTTTTACAGGAGATACGATACCCGGATGACGAGATGTATGGGCGGCTAGTACTGTCAAAAGTATCTCAAAGACTAAACAAGGTCTCAAATACAAAGAAAGACGTCAAATAATTATGAACAAGGTCTCAACTACAGAAAAAGGTGTCAAATGCAGAGAAACATGTCAAAGGTCAAAAGTATCTCAAAGATTAAATAAGGTCTCAAATACAATGAAGACGTCAAATAATTATGAACGCTCAAAACACGTAAAGGTCTCGACTTCAGAGAAATGCAAAGAAACATGTAAAAAACACGTAACGGTTTCAACTATAGTAAAAAGATGCCAAAAGCAGACAAAGATGTGAAAATCACATCAAGGTCTCAGCTACAGAAAAGGGTGTCTAATGCAGAGAACGATGTCAAATACACGAAACGGTCTCAACTTCAAAAAAGGTGAAATGCAGAGAAACGTCAAAAACACGCAACAGTCTAACTACAGAAAAATATGTTAAATGCAAAGAAAGATGTGAAAAACACGTAACGCCCTTAACTACAGAAAAGGATGTCAACCCTGTGGTGATCAAATGCAGAGAACAATGTGAAATACACGAAACGGTCAAAACTACAGAAGACGGTGTCAAGAACAGAGAAACATGTCAAAACACGATAAGGTCTCAAGCAGTCTCTTTGTCAAAGCGAACAATCTCGCAATCATTAGATTGAGTTTTGTACACATCGTCCATTTGTCAATACCAAAAAAGACATTGTGGATTATGCAATTAAATAACTCATTTATTTTATTATCATTTTTTTATTGTTTATTTATTTGGCCGTATCATCTTTTCTAGATTAACTGGAGGGAGTAGCCAAACTTAGTTGTATTGTAGGAGGGTACAAGCCCCCAGGGTCTTCCCCTGGGTCTGACGGGGGGGGGGGGGGGGGAACAAAAAAAAGGAAAAAAAAAAAAAAAAAAAAAGGGGGGGGGGGGGGGGGGGGTGAACATAAAAAAGGTCAACATTGAAACATTTTTTTTCTAGATGAGCTAGAGTAGCCAAACTTAGGCATATTTTAGAAGGGTACAAGCCCCTACTAACCACGTAGTCACCCCCAGGGTCTTCCCCTTGGTCTGACATGCGGTGGGGGAAATGTAAAAAAAAAAGTTAACATTGCAACACCAAAACTCATAGGCAGCTACTGCCGTGTTAATTTCCCATAGGCTACTGTGTTAAGTATAGGTACGTATGGACATGAGTGTGTAGGTCCGTATGTATATATATGTGTGTATGTAAAGGTGCGTATGGGTGAATAATTTTTAGTTTAGTATTATATTAAACTTTAAAAGTGATGACGTCACTGATTACGTCATTAGACGACTTTTTTAAATTTTAGATAGTGATTTTGGGTATATGCTAGACTTTCCTATACAATATCCCATAGAGAATAATAGTGTTTATAGATAAGATTTCGTATATTCATTTTTTTATATTCAATTTTTTAATTTTTTTTAATTTATTTATTTTTATTATTTTTTTAATTTATTTTGTATTTGTTTATTTTTATTTATTTTATTTCTATTTATTTTGATTTTTATTTTAATTCTGATTTTTATTTACTATTATTCATTTTTTTAATGTATTTTTTGTAATTCTTTATATTTATTTCTTTATATTAATTTATATTATTTAGTTAATTAAACCAAAGTTTTAAATCCGGTTATTTATTTATATTTATTTATATTTATTTCTTATATTTATTTATATTTTCCATTGACTATATATCATTAAATTACATGGAAAAAACCCTGCTTGACCAAAAGGATAAAAGAAAAACCAGACGAAGTCTCTATCAAAAAACACTTTGGTCTATTTTTAAATACATGTGCATAAAAAATATGAATATAAAATATAAGTAAATATAAATAAAGAAATAAAAATAAACGGATAAATAAAAAAATAACTAAATAAATAAAAATTATTAAATGGCTAAAAATAAAATTGAAAAAATCAAAAATTCAATAAAATAAATAGCTTAATAAAAATAATTGACGTATTTTTCACATCTTTCTCTGGCTTTGGCATCTGTAGTTGAGACTCTAACGTGTTTTTGACATGTTTCTCTGAATTTCACACCTTTTCCTATAGTTCAGACCGTTGCGTGTTTTTGATGTTTCTCTGAATTTCACACCTTTTCCTATAGTTCAGACTGTTATGTGTTTTTGATGTTTCTCTGCATTTCGCACCCTTTCCTATAGTTCAGACCGTTACGTGTTTTTACATCGTTGTCTACATTTGACGCCCTTTTCTGTAGTGGAGATGTTTCTCTGCATTTTACACCTTTTTCAGTCGCTGAGACCGCGACCGTTACTTGTTCTTGACATGTTTCTCTGCATTTGACATCGTTTTCTGTAGTTGAGACCTTTACGTGTTTTGAGATACTTTTGACAGTAAAGGCCGCCCATAGAGATGGGCTGTGCGCGAGGAAGATATCAACAATAGCATTGCTCTCCGCGGACGTCAGGTAAAAGAACCAACTAAACTTTTCTAAATCTCAAAATTGAAACCATAATCTTCACGATGTTGAAGCATAGTTATCATTCACAATTTTTGAAAAAAAACTTATTCTGTGCCATATTTGGTGTTGTTTCAAACCTGCTTATCTATCGGCTCTAAAACTATTTGATTGACTACATATAAGGTAATATCATGAAATGAGCAAATCAGATACTCTAAGAATGGTGGCATATTTTACAGGGATAGCACTACTTTGATTGGTTACTCAGAGGGCTATCCCATGTTACTGCAATGAACCAATTAGTCAGGTCGTATCATATGTGGTATATAGGCCTACAGTAGACCACAGGGGGTCAAATAGTGATAACATTTCAACAGGTAGAGCATTATTGAAATCATTTTTTTTTATTTTTTTTTTTTTTCAACTTCAGTTTCAAAATTAGTTGGTGTTCCGCTTCTTTGATCCGCAATGTAATATGTTAAAACTGTTTTTTCTTAAATGATGATAGGTCAACAAACTTACAAGTTTCGCAGCTTGTTCCTGTATACCCGGCCGGACACCAACAGTTTTCCGTGTAAGGAAGGCAAATTCCATTATTTTGGCAAGTGCAGCTTTCTAAATTAAAGAAATAGATATTGCCATCAATACTTACGTCATCATCAGCATCATTAGTTACGGTCTGTTCAATTAACTTAAATATTTGTTTTTATTAATTATTTCAAAAAATATGCACGTTCGAGATAAATCACGAAAAAAGAAAGTTGTTGGGTATCTTTGGACCTAAGACGTCTTTACATGACAAAAGGAATGGGATATTTTAAACCTTGAAATCTATTGAAATCTGGGTATTTCAACCTCGTTTTGAAAAATGAGCGAATAAAGGTTTGGTACCATTAGTAATTACGTTTTGTGGAAGGTTCCATTGACTCCACATTGTAGGTAGTAAAATTTGTCGTCGCATGATAAATATTGTCCACCACTGGTATGTAATGAATAATGCCAACTTTGTTCAATAGGATCAAATCCGAACCGTTGTTATTTGCACTGAATGTTTGCAATACAAACGAAAAGATATCCAAGGTGTCACACAGCATTAACTTGAATGGATGGCATTGCATGAGAGCTGTATGCTTCTTTTGTTTGTAACCAATTGAAAAACAGACAGGACCTCTATTAAATCAAGTATCGGTATTTCAACGATGCATTTATATGGCCATGCATTAATGCACGCGCAAACACCTGAAATCAAAGCAAGGTCCGCGAATCAATAGTTGTTCGTAGGTAAATTGAATAAAAATACAAAGAAATATGTTTTCAAGTTGGAACCCAATGATCTTGTTGGGTCCAATAATGAATAACTTTTCTTTCGTAATTTTTTTCCAAAGCTTTTATTTTTGGAAATTATTAATAAAACCTGATATCTAAGTTAATTGAACAGTAGCCGAACTGACATTTTGCCGGAGTTGGAAGGAGCATGCGCAGGTATACGCATAATTTCAGATACTTCGAAATGTATTACTCAGCTGCAGATACGACTTGTCACAGTGTAACTTGAATATATTGTGAGTACAAAAAGACGTATCTGGAAGAATTTCGACTTAATATATGGACCATTTAAGATTCTGGTGAAGTAGCATTTTAAAATTTTGTTTTTTATTCAATGGGTTTTGCGATGCCGATCATTGATGGGTGACGATGAGTGATGGGTGGACGCGATGATTGATGGGTGACGAGATTGGTGGATGACGAGATTGGGGTGGATGATGGGTGGTTGATGGATGGTTGAGGGAGGAAATGGGGTGATGTTGATGTTGATGTTGTGATGAGGAGGAGATGGAGGAACAGGGATGATGGAGGGCGTGGGTGGGGTAGTGGTTATACACTCGCCTTTCACCAATGCGGCCCGGGTTCATCCCCTGTGGAGCCTCTGTCGTACATGAATTTGGCTGCCGATTCATACCCGTCCTCGCAGGTTTTCTCCGAGATCCTCCTGCATCTAAAATCGGACTTCTTCCCGTAATGCCTTCCTTGTCGTTTCTGGATATACTTATGGCGCTCCACAGCGGCGCCCTGAGCACTTCGGTGGATTTGTCGCGCGTTATAAGAATTAAATATTATTAGTATTATTATGGATGATGGATGAGGATGATAAAAATAGCCACTAACTAAGCAAGATGTTATCACGTACCTGTCAAGCATGTTGGCCGGTATATGGGTCTAAGCACAGGCATCTATTGGGACCTACACATAAACCACCATTACTGCAAGGGGGGTTACACTTGGCTGAAATATACAAAAATATTTATCAAAGAAAAGTAATTTTCATCACTTAAGTGAAGAGGGCTTCAGGAGCCCATAAGAGATTAAACCGGTATTTCACACTGAAAAGTATCATTTTTCCAAACGGTATATATTTTGTAATTGTTTAACTTTGGAACAAGTTTCTTATTCTGAAGAAAAAATAAGATTCATTCTACCGTTTAAGGTGGGTGACCTGATCAATGTCCGATTTTCATATGATTTCTTCTTCACATTGAGCATATCACAAAAAAATATCCGATTACATTTTTTTAGTTAAATCGGTCGAGCCGTTTGGATAGTAGAAAGAAAAATGTTCACTAAATTGGCCTATAGGACAGTGTATGTGTGTTAATTAATAAATGTGGTATACCTCATTTGGAGACATTTTGTTTAGGACTTTACTGGGGTAATGAGAAAATATTAACTTTCTTCTGATCCCAAAATCTAAATTTTGGTGGAGTAAAGTGGGAGAATTAGGTTGTCGATCGAGTCAACCACCTTTATTGTTACGAAAAGGGCCTGCAGAGGCCCCCTCTACCAACGGAAGCGAACATTAAAAATTGCTAATACATGTACCTTTGACCTGCGGTAGCTATGTGGACTTATATTACTTTTATATACAAATACTTGGTAGAATTAATTGATCACTGTTATATGATGACAGGTAATTTGATCCGGACTTCAATTCCCTGAAATGGGAAAAATCCATGGGTTAGAAAAATGTACAACGAAAAATACTAGACTGCATATAGGTATTTGTTTTCTCCAAATCACAAAAGCCATGATGAAGAATAGTAAAACAAAACTGGCCGATTTTTAGCCGGCATTGGACCCAATGTTTGGCCCCTAATTTCCAAATAATATTTGTTTTCTAACGGATATTTAAATTTTAAGTGAACTTGCCTACATGTGCATGTTTCGTTGAGTATCCTGGTGATTTTTTTTACGAGCAGGATATCATAGGGGCTATTTTAGGAGTCGTTACCCCCCCCCCCATAAGAAAAGGTGTAAACAGCTTTAGCAGTTTGTAGTGGACCCTCTATATCAATGCAAGGTAGGTAGTACTATCAAATTGCGGTGCCACTTTTTTCAATATGGGGTAAAATTTACGGTTACACGGGGGTCAAAAACTTTTAAAATGCTCCATCACTTGAAATGCATCTGCCATATGTCCATCTTGTCATAAGGATTCCCAAATATGTATAGTTTGTACCACTTACGACACAGTGCTGTTCGGAGTTAAAGGGGTAAATGACTAAATGGCAAAAAAGGCCCAATGACTCCAATTTGAAACAGGGGTCAACATAAACTTATGTTCTATTTTAAATATTTGCAAATGATTGCCTGCGGGAAAGGACTCCCAAAAGTATAGGTTTGATATGTTAAATGTTACTTCCCGCGATGGGGTCAAAGAAGGTCAACGTAATTGGATAGCTTTGGATTTACGTTGCCTCTAGGCCTATTCTGTCGCCTACCATAACTATGCAGCGACGACTGTAAATATTCCTTATTTTGACCCGTTAAGCTAGATGAACTCTTTCAATTTTTACCCAAATTAGAGCAACTTCTAATTTGGACCTGTACAAATGGAAAATTTGACCTTTGTACCATTTAGCCATTTTAACTCGCACTCCAAAACCAATAGTCATAGATGGTACAAATTTACATTTTGGAATGCTTATGACAAGATGGAAAAATATGCATACATGTCAACTGATTGGGATTTTAAAAGTTTTGACCCCGGTGCAAACCTAAACTGGCTCCTATTGAAAAAGTGACACCAAAAAGTTGAGAGTACTACTCCTAGCATTGTATAGGGGTCTATACTAATACCATAAGTGTACAAACCTTTTCGTTAATGGGGGAACGATGAGGTTTGACCCAGGTACGTGCTCCTGCTCTTGAACTCCAGAGCTCCAACATACGGTCTTCTACTTCTGTTGTTTGCACAAAGAACACACGTTTAATTATTATGTTACTGCATTGGGTGGATATAAAGGGAGGGTTTCCTAAGGACCTAACATTATCTAATTAAGGGGCAATGAACTTTGTCATGAAAACGAGGCCTAATATGTACACACATACAAAATTATGAGTCGGGAAAAGTCTTGAAACTGGCAAGAATGTAGTTTGCAGGTCCCCAGAACCACCTGTACATTAAGTGTTAATGCAATTAGACGTAATTATAAATGTGAATTAATTCCATCTAGCATGACCTTATGGATTCCCACACGGTAAAGAACATGAGAAAGAGGCAAAGGTCAAGCACCCACTGCCACACTGATTTTTTGGACCGGTGTAAAGAAACTGAGTGGTCCCATGAGAGAGTGTCCTAGCTCCCATAGCACATTAAACGGAATAAACCGTGACCTTGGTAGTCGAGGTAATGTGGGTACGGCTGAAACAAATGCTGCCTAAAGAGTCAACTGGAGAACACAATCGACAGAAGGGTGCTAGGACACTCAGTTTCACACGGAAACTGTAGTATATGACACCACCGTTTTAGTGTCCCTATAAGAGAAATGTGAGATCTGGGTTGCAACTAATGGGTTGCTTCAATATTTGAGTAAAAAAAAATAGGACAGACAAAAATCAGTTTTGTGTATGTTCTTTGATTTCTGATCAGGCATTTAATACCAATTGTACCGGATTTACAGGGAACACCTGATTGGACAGGGTGATGCAGTCTTCCGTCCAGTAGCTCGAAAAATTGGAGATAACCCAGGCGCGGATCAGGGAGGGGAGGAGGGGGGGCGCTCCAGGTAATTCTGCATGCAGCCCAATTTGGACTAGTTTCAGCCTTCAGCCCCTTGGTAATTTGACGTTTCAAATCCCTGGTCGCCCTGAAACTACCCTAATTTCATGACTGATCGGAGAGGATGAGCGCTTCAAGCAGAATGTTAGCTTTAAGGACTGAGATGTTCCAAAATGAGACAAGTGACGTTTAATAGTTTTCCAATCTCATCCTTGATAAGACCTTGGTACTGCACAGAATATCGTCAGCATTCAGAACATGTACGTTGAAAAACTCAACCTGGGGCCACTCTGACTCATTGTGTCTTTACTATCCTATATCACTATAACAAGCCTTTCTCTCACAGGCCAAGATAATGGACTGGGAAGAGCTCTGAAGAACAACTCTTGTCTTATGATTACATAGTCGTTGGGAAATACTGCATCGCCATATGACGTTTTAATTCCTTTTAGAAAGAAATGGCGATATGTTTATCAGTGGGAGCATGTGTACCGGTATACTTGTACTTGTAAGCCGTAAGGCAAGAGGTTTCATATGTACCCCTTTAAAAATTGTACCAAGAACACAATGGCCTTACAAATCACAACCCAAGGCCATAAAATAAAAAAAAGGTTTACATGCGAGCTTCGAAGAGGGGTACATATGCGACTCTTACCTAAACGGGTCTAAAAGGTTAACACACAGACATTTTAAGAGGGGTTTTCCTACGCTAATCAGACGTCAAGTGTACAATTTCCAGCACCCTCATTTTTGTTTATCGTTCATTAGATATGACCGAGAAGAGGTTATTTCAAAGATATATGTTGGTTGAAATAATTATTAGTATCACTGTGCCCCGACGAGATCAGAAAATTCAAAATTTTTTCGCTTAGACGGAATCTTACGGCCTGCAAGAAGCATTAGTAACACCAACCGTAATTATCTAATGGTTTGTAAATGGGTAATTCCATAAATAAGGCACACTGGTACAATACCAGAAGTGCTTGTTCATGCATATGCTGTAAGAAAGTACTAGTCGATTGACTCCTTATTACTATGACACATTGTTATCTAGTGGTGTCTCTTCCAGTGGAAGGTTTACAAGAATTTTTATTTGAAATGGGAAAAAATGTTATTATTTGAAGAAAAAAAAATCAAAAGTATCACATTTTGGGCAATTGGTGTGACATTCTAACTTAGTCATTTTTGCTGGAGCCTTTTGGTGGGGTAATTAGAAAGGCTCATTAACTGACAGTGTACAAACACTTTTGAAACATAAAGGCATATATCGTGAATCAAATGATGGCTTTATTGAAGGAGCTTATTCAGAAGACGGTTCTAGTGGAAGCTTTGGTGTCCCGAAAAAATGCTTACTAAGTGATTGTACATGCGTTTTGAATTTCTTCAAAACACAAAAAAAGTGGGCATTTTTTGCTATTATGGTGGCATTATCTAGTTTTAATAAGTAGGATGAGTATTTAGTGAAATAAGAAATGGAAAATGGTGACAGTTTTAGTTTCTGCTGAAGCCATTGGCTGATTGGTAGCCTCGCCAAAATACGTCGGGGCGTATTGATGGCACATATTTTGTCAGCTAAAAACAAAATGGTTTGCGGACAATGGACCTATTTGTTCATTGGGTTCTTGCCAAAAAAAAACAACTTACCATCAGGTCTTTTTTGGAAAAAAACAAAAGCAAAATTAATTGTTGGTGTCCCGCTTTCACGAGGAAACCTTGAGGTTCCATTTTCCTGATCCAAACAAATGTGTCAAAACATATTTTGCTCTTTAGTGGATTTCTGTTTGTAACTGACGCATAACCCCCGCAGCGCGCGCAAGTGGGCTGTAAGACTGCTAAAAAACTAAAACGGGGATCCGTCGGCTCGTACAGTCCAGGTAAGGGTATTTAGCCGGCGGACTATTTTCAGTTTGTAGATTATGGGCCCATCTTTTTCACATTCCGCAGGGACAATTGAATAATTATTAAAGAACAATTACGAGATGTTGAATCTTAAAAGAGAATTTTATTAGGGATAACAAGCCAATTTTGGAAAAAAATAAAGATTGATGACGTCAGGCATTGATTGGGTTTATTATTTTGCTTCGGGGACCCATTAAGGTAACAGGTACCGTAAGTATCCCTACATTGGAAAAAAAACCAACCGATTATCGTCATCGTACGTCGTTTGAATCAGTAGGAAAAGGTAAAAATTTGTAATGTTTAGGAATAAATAAAACGGTTTGTTGTTTGAAATAATAGCATTTTGGGCAGAGGGTCATGGGTACAGACCTTGATTTAACATAGTCCGGATTTAGAGTATCGGTTCGCCCGAAGAGCAACTGCTCCTGCTCCTGACAACGGACCTGATACGGACACGTGACCCCAAACTAGTTTAATCTCGTTACAGTTTAGCACTACATATGGCACCGCAGCAAGCATGTCTGTCTCTCCGTGTCACAGGTCCTCGATAAGATAGGCGCTCTCCCTGTGGTCGGTAGTAAAGACTCGTTTCCATGCCGTTGAAGCGTAGTCAAGCTATTTTCCCCTGCCGTCCACGGCATAGTGGGGTACTTTTCCAGGAGCGGGACGGGGGGGCCAGCGGCCAGGGAGCCAGCAGCGGGGGGAAGGAGCAGCGGCAAAGCAAGGCAAAAGACGGCGCGGAGGGAGAGCCAGGAAAGGAAAAAAAAAAAAAAAAAGAAAAGTTTTTTTTTAAAAAAAAAAAAAAAAAAAAAAAAAAAAAAAAAAAAAAATAAAAAAAAGCACTCACCCTCGCCAACAAAAAAAACAGTTAATAGGTGCAGTGTCATGTCACGATGAATTGACAACATTAACCTCAATATAAAGCTTATACTGCCTCGGAGACACCATCACCATGGGACTGGTCATCTCAACGCAAAGAGGCAAAGACTGGAAGGGCCACCGCATGCTTCTAACTCGATCCATTTCCTGATCCAATATAGAAACTGTTAACTGATTTTGTAATCTGGTTCTTCCTAAGAGTCTTGGGTATCTCAGGCAGGTGATTGTTCCCTTGGATCAAAAATGTGTGATTGGAGGCCCAAAAATTACCTTGCATGCCAACTAACATAGGGTTCCGAATTGAATCCGCATTCAGGTGATGAATTCAGCTGGGCTTTTAATTTGGTTTTGTATGAAGGGACACTGTTTTTAAAGATGCATATATGTTGAGGGAATTTTTTTAGCTTCTTAAGTATTTCAAATATGTCATGTCAAAAACTCAGGAAATCTTATAGGCAAAGGAGGACGAGTCACGGTGGGGGGGGGGGGGGGGTCACGCGTATACTTTACAGCCCCAAAACCTCTAAAAAATTCAGTAAGTTTCGTGGCTTGATGGATAGGTAAGATAACTTACCTCGTTTTGTTCAAAAGTGTACATGTAGTTCCGCATTTAGATTTGAAGATCAATGATTTTTGAGGGTGCAAAATTGTGCACCCTGTGGAGTCCCTCGCGACGGCATGACAACCTTGCTTTTTTTGCCATGAAAACACGTCCGTTTTTCTCTTTGACCTGACGGCTTTTTATTTAAGACAATGATCTGAGGACAATTTCAAAAATTGGGCTGTAAACCAGATATTTTAGAAATATTTTTTTCGACTGTCTACGTGTAGGAGATAGGCAGTGATCTCAGTTCCATATTAGAAAAAATATGGGACTGAAAACTGAGTCTAGGCAAAGGCTATATGCACGACTGTCGTGCACGAATTCTAAATTGGCTATACTACATGACAATACCACAGGCTTATCATTAAGTCATAACACCATAGTCGTAACAACACTCAAATTGTAAATTATGCTACAGCCATGCAATAATAGGCATACGCAGTGTAATAATCAGTATATTTGTTAAGTTGTGCTTAAATTACTCAACAGTTAGGCCCCAGGCCCACGTCCGTTGCCACTGTTTTATTCGTCACTGCTATTAAAAGTTCACATCAATCATGCTTCTGTTAAATTACCTGTGCATAACTCAAAACTCCAGAAACTTCCCCTGCAAAAGTAATCTCTATCAAACATAATACCCTTGACGCGCCATGGCTACAGAGCTATGCGATCTGTAGCCATGCGCACCGATACACTCTAATATCAAAACAGCCCTATTATAATTATTATACACCCCAAAACCATTGCACTCCTGGATCACATTAATTGAAATAAAGACAAAACTAGTGTAAAGCATGCATTGGGATGCCCAATTGAAAAGTTCCTCGTGTAAGCGGGGCACCATTCACAAGGAACCTTCTTTTTCTACTTTTTGGGGTATTTATTTGCTCTAATTTTAGTTTAGAATGTTTGCTTTATCTAAATTTTGAACTTCCTCAATATGAAATTTGCTTGTAAATTATGTTCAAGAAAAAGCTAAGGAAAAGGTCAAAACAGCTATGTCACAAAGTGTCTGCCTTATTTATGGAAATACCCATATTAAAACTTGATCACACAATAAGTCAGTTACCGTATTGTGCTCAGATGGCGATCTCTACATTCACCAATAAAAAACTGTTTACTTACTGATGCTATCCGCGTGAAGGTTGCCTTTCTTCAATAGAGTTACAGAAACCGAACCGACCCCTTCCTCAGCTACGTAGGTCTGGCTCTCAAAGCAAAAGTCCACTGTATGAATGAACATTTCCATTTTATATTATTTTGTCTGCAGTAATAATTATTTTTTAAAAACCCTATATTTTCATCGAATTACAAAAGGATTTATAATCTTTATTGCCTCAAATTCCACGACATTCCGGGGAGGGGGGATTTAAATTGATATATCGGCGCGAAACCTTACAAATTTGGTATTGGAATCACAGTCATTCAATATAAAATAGGGACAGTGGTCCCAAATGGGTCGTCCGATTATGTGTCCAAAGAATAAATGTATAGAGGAATATAATTACCCTAAGTGACCCTGAATGAACTTTGACCTCATCTGTTACCCTCAATTTATAAGTTTACAACATGAATTTGATCCAACGCTGCACTAAAAAGCTACACAAAGAATGAATAAATAAAAAAGTGTCAACCAAAAGGTGTCTACTAAATATTTGATACACAGACACAACATAGACACGCACACAAAACATGCTGACATAAGGTCTTTCCGATTGCATCGGACTACCAAAAATTTAAACTTTATCAAATATGATTTTCTAAGCACCGTTGAAAAACTGTAAAATTAATATTGTCGGCCAAAATAAGGCACTTTTCGCTCATAACAGCCAAACCTAACATCGTTTAGTCCTACGATTTTCCAGATATATGATAAAGGTACCATCAGTAGTAGCTTCCTTCCGAAACCATTTTTGACAACTTAAATATGTTAAAGCAAAGTATAAATAAAATATCAGGCTTGTATAAACCAAATGAATAAACTATATCAAAGGTGATGATTATACCATCATTGTCCACGATGAATATAGTAGAAGCGCTGACTTTATTTCCGTCTGATATCACAACTAGCTCAAATGATTCCAATGATTCCACTTGATTATCCTCGTTAATGAAGATGGTAATTGGATCAGAGTAGTCCTCACCTATGACAGCAAAGCAAAACAAATGTAAATCAAAACATAACAACATCAATAAACTTATGTAATACTACAAACTGCATAGTCCCTACTTAGATATATTATGTAGAAATAAAAATGTCTGGTGTTATTCAGTAAGACTGTAGTTAGTGACCAATCAATTTAGGATTTAATATTAATCTCTTACATTATAACATTAAGTCATTAATAAGATTTGAATTCAAATCTAATATGATTGAATCTAAGGCAAATCGGATTTAATTTTAAATCGATTTTGATTGGTCACCAACTACAATCCTAAAGGATTTGCATTTAAATCCCCGAAATTTAGAGTGCACAGTGATCTAGCTAATATGACACATGAACTTGTAGACGAGGCTATTTGTGTACAGTGCTGAAACAAATGATGCGTAAACAACACTCAATGGAGAACACCATAGAGAGATGGGCGGTACGACTCTCGGTCACACGGACACTATTTCTTGACACGGATTCCCCATAATCATACCTTTATTCTCTACTTCTTACCATTAGCAAATTCCACCGGTATCCTGATGTCATCGAAGTCATCTGGGTCTATGGCATTAATGCTGTCAGTCGTCAGCTCTTGGTTGAAACAAGAGATATAAAGGTAAATAAAGTTATATTAGAAAACTTCACATGCAAGGTATTTTCAAAATGTCACTTACTACAGTCAAATTCAAATAAAAGTTAATACAAAGCCAAGCGCGTACAAGTCGCAATTCATGCTAGAAAAATAAAAGAGCATTTAAAAGTCAAACAACTACGAAAAATCTCATCCATAAATCAGACATTGCGAAAAATCGTCACTATCTGTTAAAGACTTAATAGTGAAAACAACTCTTATTTGACAGATTGAGGGTTGGAGCGGTGTCTGTTTAAGATTTTGGAGAAAACCACAGAGTGGATTTGAAGTGACATTCAGAGAGACCTGGAGGTGATCATAACCTCTTGCATATTCCGTTTTGGTATACGGTATGTCACTTCCCACACGCCTAATCTTAATGTGATCGTTCATACACCGACAATCAAACTAAAACCTATATTAGCTTATTCCTTCGAGCTTTTTGAAGGCGGTAGGCAAACAGCTAGTACAATCTTACCTGATTGTAGAAATTGAGGGCCTTCCCCGCCCTTTAACACTTAACTGCATAAGGGGTTTCACTTCCGTTAGTGCATAAGGGGGGGTGGGGACTCCTAGGGGCCCATGCATTATATAACCACTTTCTTAAAGGAAGTTTTAGAAGGAATCCACCATATGTTAGAAGGCTTCAAAGACATCAACAATCAAGAAATAAAAACTGAAAAAAAATTGTTCAGTAAGAAAACTAGGGGCAAAACATTGATTTTAATTTTGCAAAAAAATTGTGCGAAATACTTTTGCTGACTGCTTTAGTTGGTGAAGAATGAACTATATCGTCACGAATCTTCCAAACAGGCCAATCGACCAAAAGTCACATTTCGAGATCGGCGATTGAAGTTTTAGAGAATTATGAACTTGCATAATGTAAAATTTGAAACATTTTAGGAAAATGATTTTATGTGTACATTGTGGACATTGAAACGTTCTTCATTTTGAGCACGCTTTCAATTCAAGTATCCTTTGTTTTACTTGTCAAATAGTGATTGGTCTTTTTGCAAAAACTAAAAAACGTCCTCTGTTTCTATGTCAAAGGAGACGAATGCGCATTCGCCTGTTTGGGGTACTCAAAAAGAGTCGATCGATCGCCTCAGACGGTGGTATTGAACATGTTGAACATACTTTTGCCTGCGGAGGGCGCTAGAAATGACTATGCTTTTGTATGATTTTCTAGCCATCATCATCTCTTACAGGCAAAATATGCCAATGAAGCTAAAAAAGAGGACTGATGAGGTTCTATTTTTTGTTTTATTTTGTAATTAGAATTGATTTAATCAAATACTTAATGTAAAATACATTACTTCAAGCTATAAATATGGAGTTAATTTGAATGGAAACCTGTAAAAGCTGTATTTTACGGTTTTTTAGCAGAATTGCTGCCAGAATTTTCTTTTAAAAAATGTATAGTCTTTTTCCTGTAAACTAGTAGTATAATTAAAAATTCATAATAATGTACGATAATGTTGATACTCAAAAAAAAATCGAATACTAGCTCCAGTTGTAGTCGTTTTATACGCCTGGTAGATTGGACATAAAATTTACAGTATTTTGCTGTATTTCCAAATTGCAGCATCGGCCTACATGTGTAAGTACACTAAGGTCATCCAAAGTGTATGTCTTAACTTTTGAAACCCTGGGTTTTGTGAATTATTGGACAAAATAACTTCCATAAACGTTAAGTGGAAGAAGTTGTGATTTATCTGTTTATTGCTTGAAGGTGTATATTTTGATATATTTTGCAGAGTAAAAGGAATCAAAGATCACTATTTTATCAAGAAGAAAAGCTTTATCTTACTATCAAGTCATTTATATTTGTATTAATTTTACGAGGCGTTCGGACGAAAATCATTTTAATTCTAATGTTCCACACATACAACACGTATTTTAGAATTAATACTTTTATTTTCAATAAAATATAAAACCCTAAAAACAACTCTTTAATCATATTGTATCTTTTACATTTATAGTTATAAATTTTCAGTAGCTCCAATTGTCACTGAAAATAAATACAAGATTCATGTAGGCTTACTACTTTCAAATAAAGAAAACTATAGGAAGAGTATATTGGCAATTAGTGTCAAATGGTGTTTCTAAAAATTGCAAAAACAAACGACTTCGGAGTGTATATTGGTACATTTTGAAATGAAATTGACATTCCCATGGGTATTATTTGATTTTTGTCATCAAACAGACCATTGTGTATATGTTTCACCTTTGGAGTCACAGCACAGTATAGTTGAAAACTTTCTATGAGTAAAAAACAAACCATTTTGAGGTTAAGGGCGCACACCACTAAATAAACGCTCCATTGAAATACACGTAAAAATACCACCGCGCGCCCTCTGATTTGCACCCCGCGTGACAATATTTTGAATGTTTTGAATCTATTTCTCTATAGAGCACAACTGAAACTTTCAAAGAATTTGCAATTTTTGATACAATTCTAGTATAGATTTTAAGAAAAAGGCATATGAACAGCGCCACCACTATTTTGAGCCGACGTGCACGCCTCATAGCCGCTTTCGAGCAGGGCCGGAAGTCGAGGGCCTAGTTTCTACACAGAATCGAATTTCAAAATTTTGTGATAATCTCAGCGATGATCAAGTTATACTCTTTCACTTTTATTATAATATACCACCCTCACTGGAAACCGGTCCCCAAAGGACTGCAAAATATCTGGGTTTTTTTTACCGGAACTAAGCGGACAAGATAGCTCAATCAGGTAAGCGCTAGACTCCAGTGTATGCTCATCCATGCATATAGGCGTGCGTTCGAGCCTGTGAGATTCAGCTTTCTTGTAATTTCCCTGGACAAGAAATTAACCGCTTAGTTGTCTCGATTTACCCATGCGATATTTGGGAAGCTGATCCCGGCTGCGATGGTTATCTCGGTGATGTTTGCTGATAAGGGAAAGCGCTGATCCCGATCTGCTGCATCCCTTGAAATGATGCTAAATGGTTTATGGTATGGTTGGGCCACAGTGATCAGCGACCATTTGTGAAAGCGCTTAGAGGCCAATAGCATTAGGCGCTATATAAATCTCTGCTATATATAACTACCATTACACAAAAACGTGGAGTGATTTAGTGTTGTGCGCCCTTAAGATGGCAGTTTGCCCTGTAAAGAAACAGAGTGTCCCCCATGAGAGAGTGTCCTAGCTACCATAGCAACATGTACGGAATAAACCGTGACCTTGTAGACGATGCCATTTGGGTATAGTGCTGACACAAATGATGCATACAGCACTCAATGGAGAACACAATAGACAGATGGGCGGTAGGACACTCAGTCACGCGGACGCTGTAATATATGACACCGGCATTTAAGACTTCTGACGATTAATTTCAATTCAAATTGCCATATTTCTGCGGATTATCAAAGTGGTATTTATTGAAAATGCAGAATGATAATTTTCTCATGTTAAACATCTTTCGTTATTGGAATTGAAAGGAAAATAATTTCCTCTATCTACTCAATAAAATAAAGTGTAATCGGGTTGCATTCAATTATATTGAGTAATTTCAATGAGTAATAATCTTTTAATGTACCATTAATCATGTATTTTAATTGAGATGGCTGATAATGTGAATAATTTTTCTACATGCACTGCAAAAACTAGGGTGTTAAAATGAACACCGCCGGTGTTCTAGGAGGATCACACCAAGAGTTATTTTAACACCCTATTGTGTTTTTGTAACACCAAATAGTGTTAAAATTAACACAATAGGGTGTTAAAATAACACCAAAGATGTTGAATTTTTGATACGCTCTTGGTGTGGTCCCCCTAGAACACCCTATGTTTTGCAGTGTGTACTCAAAATCACATTGCTTTATTGCGCTTATTTAGTAAGAACACAGAGAAATTATGAAAAGTTTTAATTATTAATCAACTAAGTTGCTGAAACTCAAAATAATATCGTAGATATGTGGGGAAATATAGCAAAGAAAAGAGGAAAAACGAAAAAGATTTTGAGGTACTATGTTTTACATTTCATTATTGATCTTGATTTGGCTGTAAATTAATCATGTAAGTAACTTTTATACATGTAAGCCTAGTTAACTGGGAATCGAACCTCTGATATGAACCCATATACCTAACCATGTTACTATGCTACCTTATATACAGGAATACATAACATTGAATTTATATTATTTATTACTTTCCTTTTAAATTAATATATTGCAAATTAAAATTTATTTATTACCACTAACATGCGTCATGTATTTGACGAAATAACGTGCGCTGTAAAAATTACAGTAGACTTCACAATAAAAAAAGGATCAGAAAACATACAATACTTGGTGGTAATTTAAAAATATAGCAAAATACTTTTGTTCAGTTTTCCAGGCCTATTACGACTAAATTTATAAGAGAGGCTCCTATTTGAACTTTGAATTATATCAACATTATTATGCACTATTATGGATGTTCAATTATAGGTAATTTACAGGAAAAATACTGTAAATTTTACAGGAAAACACTGGCAGCATTCTGCCAACAAAATCCCATAAACTACAGCTTTTATAGTTTCCATCCAAATTCACTTTATATTTTACCGTTTAATGCATTATGTTTTACCAAAATTAAAGGTCCATGGTCCGATCGCTGATAGCCTCGTCCCCAGGAACCCCAGATTTTACCCGAAGTGGTCAAACTTTTGGTTATCAGAAGAAAGCTACTATTTTTCGCATTTACCCTGTGAAATATTAGGGCTAAAGAATGTTTGGTTTGGGTGTTATGAGCGAAAAAAATATGCTGCCAGTTTTGGTAGGAACAATATTAGTTTTACATGGTTTTTTTTTAAAGTCTACTATGGGGTACAAAAAATAATGTTTTTCACGCTCTTCATTTCCAAAAAAAAACGGGTAGAAATATCGGCGCGCCAACTTTACAGATAGGTTTGATGGTTGAAGGGCCCAATCATCAAGATTAAAAAATATTTATTTAGCATTATACGCACCGTAAAAAATTTGGTTGAACATTTGTGGGTGATGATAGGCCTTAAGTTCGTGTGTTTCGTCAGTGGCTTTTATTTTTCAAAACACATTCAACAATCTATGTAATAACTTCGCCAAATATATATGGTTTTCGGTTGTGATTGAATAAATTTTTGTACAGGATTCTGTAAATTGTCACAGTAAGTTATTTGGCAGAGTTGTTGGCAGAATAAAATACTGCAAAAAAAGTATATTTTAGTGTGGAAAAATCGTCTCAAGATAAGGCTTCACAATGTTTACTAATATAATTTCGACCACTACTCTGGTAGATTTGCTTTGTATGGTTGGTCATCTGTTGTCTACAACAGTGTTGAATCGAGAGAGGAATAACCTTATCAGCCATTTATTCCCTGTTGAATCGATAGTAACTTTATTAAGCTGTCGGTGGTTTTAAGGTAAGCAAACAGACGAATGCAGAATGGGTCTGTTGGAACAAAACGTTCATTTGGCGTTTGGGGTTGATTTCCAAAAGTGAAAATATAGTCTATCTAGAAATTGAAGTTATTTTTGCTCAATAGTTGGTATTAGTTAAAAGATAGCAGTATAATTAATAGCAAATAAACTCAAATTTTCGCCAAACTGGTCGATTGGCCTGTGTTTGGAAGAATCGGACGAATTTACACATATATGCACCACCTATGTATATGCCATTTTTTAGGTTTACTTGTTTCATTTACCATAGGTTCCTACCGTAAAACCGTATATTCTTTAAATTGAACCTGATTTTATTCCTGTTATGAGGTGTGGAATTATATATAGGGGTCCCAGGGACGAGAGGCTTAGCGAGGGATCGGAAGAAAGGCCCAGTGAATTCGCCCACACCGACATTATAAAACTAGGGTGAAAACTAATCGTCTCCCCGTTTACGGGTGACCAATACACGAACAAGATTAATCTTCTTTTGTTTTTTTTTTTTTTTATGTCGTAACATATTCAGCCTGACAGACATTTATTTTATTAGACATGAACGTGTGAGTTTGCTCCGTCTGAAAGAGTTGCTACTTACAAGGTTCCCAGAATCCTCACGATGAGTTACTTTGTTAACTAATAATTATGTTCAGGTGCACGCCATATCGTCGTGGTCACGACGTAGTGTCGAATCTGATTTTTGGTCAAAATTGAGTTAATAGGTGATTCTGGTTGCATTTTATGTATCTTAATTGTACCCAAAATAAAAGTGAAATACATCTCCTAACCAAAAAAAAAACAAAATGGCCGCAGTCTCGAATAACAACCATTTGTATAAAAGGGTTTCACAAACAAATACGTATTCGATAGCTTGGCGTGTACAAATATATCAATAGCACAACAGATAAATTGTGACGAATACGTATTCGCTGGGACAATAGATTGCTTATTCAGTGATCAAACTCGATAATAGGTCTATCAAGATTGAAGGCAATCGGTGAATGAAATGACATTTTACCTTTAACTGCATGAGGTGGTCATGTTTATTTATATTTAGTTTTTGTTGTTTATGTTACTTGTTACTTATTGAACCTACGGTTGTGCGTCGTGAAAAAAGAAATTATCCCAAAGTTTTTGGTAGTTAACATTTGAACAAATTACACCAAATTTATATCACGGGGGGGGGGGGGAGTATAGTGACATGAACCATCGTATTACCAAAACGGATAGGACGGTACCACCCAGGTAAACTTTCCCTCGGTGCACAAAAACGTTAAAACTTCGTTAAGTCTTCCTTAATTATTTCAAATTTTTCTGCAGAAACTTTTGGCGAAACGAAACAAAGTGAGCGCAGCACGTCACCGGGTTAGCGTTGAAGTCGATTGGTGGGGAAGTGGTTCTATTACCGCTATACCCAGTATTGAAAATTCAGCATTCTGGATTGGTCAGTAGTATGGCCATCGTCTGCAATAATAGCCGCTAACTGCATTTTTTATCATTATTTTCATATCAGCATACGCAATACACATAAATAAAGGATATTAACTTAAAACTATACAAACAAAATAAATTCCAGTTGTTTAGTTAATAGAATAGAAATAAAGGTTTTGTAGTATCACTTATGGGGCTCATAATGTATCTCGGGCGGGAAAAAAAATAAAATATGCCGCCCCCCCGGGGGGGGGGGGGCCGTGCTATTAGTTTTTCCGACCTAGGGCACACATTATCGCCTAAAATGATACGGCATAACCCTTAGGTTATTAGTTATTTGTTCTAAATATTGTGCACGTTAGCTCTGAAATTATATGTTGATTAAAGATAGTCATTTTCAATATCATTTGGGGCCAAAACCCCGCCTGAAAATCTAATATTCTACCTTTTCTATGCACCCAATTTATTTTTTTCATTTTATACTCTGATATGTATCAGTGGAATACCAATTTGCGAACTTGTGAAAGTTGACGTCAGTGTGAAGACCCATACTAGGTTATGTTGGAGAAGCAATATAAACGGGTGGAACGAATGCTATCCAAATCTGGGATCAACATCGAAATCATGTCTATTGCTTTTTAATAATGAATTCTCGGGTGTTTACCACTCCACCCCTAGTAAAACAGGTTACAAACATAGACTTGTAAAAACATATTTTGAAAGTTCGATTTTCTTTTGGTGTTTAACTTGGATATTCTGCAAACTAAATAATAACTATTATATCTACATCATTTAAAAAAACTCACCCTTTCAGGAAACAAATGATTCTTTTCTTTGGCGAAGATGTTTGTAAAGCGTTAGTGCCCTCCCTAACTGTTTAGATTATAGTCGATTTTATGAGATATACCTATTTAAACGGTTAATTCGTTTTTAAAGTTTGATACATTATTTTAAAAGATAGGAACTAATGTATGTAAACAGACGGGGAAGCCTCGAAAGGGACATCCCTCTACGTCGCCGCCATTAATGGGGCGAGGCATCCCGGCCACCAAAACACCGCTTAGACACAGTACACAACGGCCGCATTATTGCTTAACGAACGAAAATAATTAAGCCCCCAATAATCTGGATTATAAAAGCATGTTACCAGCCTACCAAAGTTTTTGCAAATTGTTACAAAGTTTTCACGTTATTCCATGGATTTAGGAAGGATGATTGTCAGACACTGGCCTAAAAGGGAATTCCGGGCAAGTGTATTTATGTTGGTGTTAAAAATAGGTTATCTCGCCCCCTCTGCGTGAATGGAAATGCACGATTAGGGTTAGGATACGTGTTAACAATTGGTAATAACAGCCGCGGAGAAAAATAATTTTTCGTAAAATTCAACATCCAGACACAAATATAATAGTAGTAAACAATTAGAATGTTGATATATTCCGTGCACGTGAAAACTAATAGTTTCCCAAAGACCGATCGATTTGCTGAAAAACGGGACATCTTCGATGCGGTTGTTGGTGTTTTAGAAGGACAATGCAGTGCCCATGTGGATTCGATTGCGGGAGATCTGATACAAAAATAGTCTGTTTGTGCATGGAAGGTGCTACACGATCTGGACTATCAGTACCCGTGAAAATGACCGGCGAGTTACAATTTAGACTGAAATGGATTCGATGATTGTTCTTTGTTGTCATTAGCGATGAATTCGCACGAAGTTCGTTTCCATTTGTAACTTTATAGAATTTGTGCAGACAAAGAGAAATGACATTTTTGTCCTGAGCCGCCCATGATTATATACAAAAATGGATAACCGGAAATAGTGGTGGTTTTTTGCCGTCCGAATTGATCAAAATTATTTCGCTTCTTTGTGGTAAACGCGTACAAAGTAAACGCGGTTCTTGTAGAACGAGAAATGCAAAAAGGATGCAAACCATCATGGCGGAATGGTGAGGTGCGCCGCCACCGGGCTAGGGGGGGCGCTAATAGTCGCCCGTCGGATGTTTTTGTACGACCACTTTTATCCTCCCAAAACCTTTTGAGGTATGAACATGAAGTTATATTTTAATATTTTCCTGAGCTCAATTTTTGAACAGTTTAGCCAATAAGTTATTGTATGTTGCAACATGAATCACTATTTTAAATTCTTTATATAACTGACGACAATGTTTGTGTTCCTAAAGTAATTTTACTCTGAAAATTTATGGGTTTTTTGTTCGAATTAAATGATTAAAACATATTGGCGACTAATGAAAGCTATTAATTGTAAGGAGCCAAATTTGTAAGCGTTGGCATTTTCTGAATCGGTAGTCATCGTGGTCAGGTTGCGCTATATTTTACAACGACCGATAATGCAACAAGCGAGAATGGTCGTCGTCGGCATTTTAAAATAGTTTAATAAACCCGTAGCTTTAGTAGTCTCACCATACCAACCTTAGAAATCAACGGGTTTCATGCATGCAGTCGAAGGACGTATGCGGAATTCGACTATTAGAACACCAGCAAATCAAAACATTGGGGGTTTTTTTGACAACTGTCAAATACATTCGTGGCCATGTGAATAAGAAAACAGGTTTGAAAGTTTGATAATGTCGGCAGTTATAACCATCATGTTCCTTAACATTACCACCAATTTAAAATAGCCGTTTCCTTTTATTTCATTGAATTCACCGCATTCTAAGTAATAAAACTTTCAAACGCAGTTTTCTCGGAAACGAGCATTATTGGGGATTCGAAGTAGTCAGAGAACCCCACGACGATATTACCCAGTAGAATAGGCATATCATCCACAGCGGTAATAAAGGCCTAATAATTAGCCTCCTATTGCTTATGCAGTAGGACTATGATACCTATTCTCTCTGATATAGTTAGAGAGAACCAAAACGTCTACATTCTACAGCAAAATTGAACGTACATACACCTGCAAATGTGTGTGGTAAGAGTCGCGAAGTGGGAGAAAAAGTCATGGTAACCACGTGTGTGAGCCGCGAAGCGGAACATACAAACAATAGAATGTTTCTGGCTATATACCCCAATTTACACCAGTGAGCATATATGCAGAATTCGCCACATCAGCATAATTACCGTAGGCTGGATTCGTCAACTTTTTATAGGTTGTGAAAAAACATCAACGCCGTTGAGGTTCATTTAATAAATAGGCCTACAAAAGGCACATAACAATATGAGTGTAATAAATAATTATGGTCCGATGGCCTACCTATACTTTCCAAGCATTTTTGATTAAAGGTGCTCAGATTTTTAAATATATTTCTTTGTGTGTTTATTGAAAATAGTCAACTTAAATAAAGAGTAGTCCCTAAAATGCCAAATTCCAAAGTTTGAGATGTATCGGATATTTGTCGCTTCCATGCGTATAAAATTTAGTGTAGTTTGGAACTAATTTCCGGATCAGGAAAATTATAACCAAAGTTGCCGATTTTTACACCGAAGGACTTCAATTTGAGCTTAGTTATTTCACACGTGTTTAGTATATGGACAAGGCAATTATGATGATGCACCAAAAACACAATTTCTTTGAAAATGAGAAGGGCGCCCTCCTCGGGAAATTGAGTCAGCCTTTAATTATTTACTTTTGTCACTAGGTGCATGCATTATGTAAATAGAATCACAGTAAACAGATTTTCTTTTGGTCATGGGCAATCCGTTAGTGCATAAGGGGCGCCTACCGGGATCCATGCTCGCTTATGGATTTGATTTTTTTTGCACCAATGCAAGCGCAACTAAAAGTTACACCAAATAAATTTCAGCGTGAAAAAGCCGGCTGAAATCCAACAAAATGGGGACTATAGGAAACCCTTATGCGGTAATGACTATTAATGATTAGATATCATGATAAAATACAATACCCATACCATAGGCCCTACTAGTTATTACGAAAAAGATTCCATTTTAATAAAAAATACAATATGAGGGTACTTCCGGCGAGGTCGTCGTGCGAAGATTGTCACGTCAAATGAACGCCCTTCGCTAACAACATACGATCCATACCTAGAGCAGAAGAGGGCTACCAAAATAGCAAGCGAAAAACAGTCTGTGTTTACATGTACGATCAACAGGCTATATGCCGTGGCGGAGACGGGGGGGCATGGGGCATTTCCCCCCCTCCCGCCCAATTTTTTCTTGCCCCAGTTCCCCCTCCCTGGTCCGAAAGGGAAAAATGAAGGGGAATTGGGCAAATTCAGTGATTTGGGCCAAAAATCAGCGATTGTGGGCCACAATGGTGAAAATATTTCAAATTTTTCATATTTTCCCCAGGAATTCACTTTGAGCCCCCCCCCCAAGATTTTCACTTTGCCCCCCCCTATTTTTGTCCCCCCCCACAGAAAAAGAGGTCGGCGCAGACAGTGGGGCTATGAGGCGTTGCAGGATAGTATGGTTTCTTCGGCTCATAGTCACACTTGTTTACCCCAAATGCCGATATTCCCATTACAAATCGTTATCGGAAAAAAGCGCGGAAGAGATTTTACCCACACAATTTGATCTGTAATTACAAGACCGCAGTTTCCATGCGTTATTATGGCAACCACATTCGGCAAAACTTTTTTAACTGCATTAGTTTCAGGGCTGTTTGAGCATATGTCGACCAGCTTACACCAAATTGACGCCGAGTGAGTCTAAACCTTGTCACATATAACCGTGGGTATCCGGCTGCCCGCTCTGAGGGGGGAATTATCCCTCTTATGGCCAATTTTTCATGGTCAGAGGGCTAAAAACAGGTGTGAGTTTAGCATGGATTTTTTTCCCGGCCAAAGTCTTTCAGGGGGGGAAACCTGCCCCCCCCGCCTGTTACGCCACGCATGACAATGACTCTACGACTATTCAGGTGTCACAGGGGTCAAAAGTTGCGGGGAAAAAAAATTAACAATGCGAGTCCATTTAGTTTTTCCGACCCCTCGGGCCATTATTCGCCTGATAAAATGATACTGCATTACCCTTTAGTATTAGTTATTTTTGTTTAACAATATTGTGCACTGTTATGGCTCGTAAAATTATATGTTGGCTAAAAGCTAGTCATTTTACATATCAGTTGGGGACAAAACCCCGCCTGAAAATCTAAGATTCATACCTTTTTTATGCACAATTTATTTTTCATTTTCTACTCTGATATGTATCAGTGGAAATTACCAATTTGCGAAACTTGTGAACTGTGAGTCATTGTGACGGCATAATCGGTTTTGTTGGAAGCAATTATAAAACGGTCATGGACGAATGCTATCAACTGGTAATCAACATCGAAATCATCGAGGCTTATACTAATGAATTTCTGGGTGTTTACCACTCCACCCCTAGGTAAACCGTGTTACAAAAATAGACTTGTAAAAATATTGTGAAAGTTCGATTTTCTGTGGTGTAACTGGATATTATGCAAACTAAATAAAAACTATTTATAAACATCATTTAAAAAACTCACCTTTCAGGAACAAATGGATATTTTCTTTGGGAAGAGTTTGTATAGCGTTAGTGCCCTCTAAATTGTTTAGATTATATTAGATGTATGAGTTTACCGATTTAACTGTTAATTCGTTTAAAGTTTGATTACATTATTTTAAAAGATAGAACTATATGTATTGCAATGAGAAAAATGTAAGAAAACGAGGGAGAAATATGGGTTGTTATTAAGTTGTATACACGGAATCCGACGGGGAAGCCTTGAAAGGACACCCTCTACGTCGACCGCCATGAATGGGGGGCATTCCCGGACACCAAACACACATGAAACAGTACACCACGCCGCATATGCTTAAACGAACGAAAAATAATAAGCCCATTCATCATGATAATAAGCATTACAGCCTACCTTTTGCAACCTGTTAACAAATTCACGTTTTATTTCCAGGGATTTATGAAGGATGATGTCAGGGACTGGCTAAACTGGAATTCCAGGGCAAGTTAAGTGTCTTACTGTGTTAAAAAATTGAAGGTTATCTCGGCCCAATATGAGATGTGACTGAGAAATGAACGCTTATGGTTAGAATAGTGTTAAAAAAATGGGGTAATAACAGCCGCGTGGAGAAAAATAATTTTTCGTTGAAAATTCAACATCAGACAAACATAACAGTATTAAAACAATAGAATGTTGAGATATTCCGTGCACGTGAAAAATTGAATAGTACCCAAAGACCGATCGTATTTGCTGAAAAACGTGACATTTTCGATCGGGTGTGGGTGTTTTAGAAAGGACACGTCCGTGCCCATGTGATCGATTTCGGGAATCTGAACAAAATTAGTCTCGTTTGTGCATGGAATTGCTAAGCCTGGACTACAGTACACGTGAAAAAATGACCGGCGAGTTACAATTGGTATTGAGACTTGAAATGGATACGATGATTGTTTCATTTGTGTCATTAAGCGAGTGAATTCGCACGCAGTGGTTCCATTTTTGAACTTTTTATCGCTATTTGTTGCAGCCAAGAAATTTACATTTTTTTCCTGAGCGCCCATGATGATATACAAATGGATAACAGTGAAATAGTGTGGTTTTGCCGTCAGAATTGATCAAAAATATCGATTCTTTGTGGTAACACGAAAATTTCGGTAAACCGGTGTATAAACGGAAAAAGACAAAAAACGCAAAAGAGCGCCCCCCCCAAGTCATGGCGGAGGGTGAGTGCGCCGCCCACGGCGTAGTAGGGGCGATAATAGTCGCCGTCGGATTCGGGTATGACCAATTTTATCCTCCAAAACCTTTGAGTTATGAACATGACAGTTATATTTTAAATATTTTCTGAGCTCAATTTTTGAAACAGTTAAGCCAATAATTTATTGTATGTGCAACTGCATGTATATTTAAATAATTTTATATACCATGCACTACAAGTTGTGTTCCTTCTAACGTATTTACTCTGAAATTATGGGTTTTTGTGCATAAATGAATTTAAAAAACATATTGGCACTAATGAACGAGATAATTTTAAGGAGCCAAATTTGTAAGAGGTTGCAATTTTCTGAATTCGGTAGTCATCGTGGTCACCCCCCCCCCCCGGCTGCGACTATATGTACAACGACCGATAATGCCAACAGCGAAGGTCGTCGTTCGTCATTTTAGAAATAGTTAAAAACCCGTAGCTATAGTAATCTCAGCATACCAACATTAGAAATCAACGGGTTTCATGCATGCAGTCGAATAAGTATTCGACTCATAGCAACAGCAAAATGCACACATTTGGGTTTTGACAAACTGTCAATCACAATTCAGGTGGCCACCATGTGAATAAGAAAACAGTGTGTGACATTTATGATGTCGCATTGTAACCTTTAATGTCTTTAACATACACCAATAAAATAGCCGTTTCCTTTTATTGCATGAATTACACGCATCCATAAGTAACACAAACTTTAAACGCCGTTTTCTCAGAACTAGCATTATGCTGATTCGACAGTATCCAGAACCTACGACGATATACCCCATGTAGAATCGGTATATCAAGCGGATAATAAAGGGGGGGGGCCTAAACTAATAGCCATCCTATTGCTTATTGCCGGTAGCTGACTATGCTGCCCTATTCTCTATGAATAGTTAGAGAGACAAAACGTCCTACACTTTACAGCAAATTGTACGTACATACACGCAAAGGTGTTGAGTCCGCGAGGTAGAAAAGTCATGAACAATAGGAACCCCCCAAAAGGGTTTGTGAGCCGAAGCGGAAACAACAAAACAATAGATGTCGGCTTATATTACCCCACTTTACACCATTGCGCATGCAGAATTCACCAATCAGCAATCTACCTGTAGGAGGATGCGTCAACTTTTATAGGTGAAAAAACATCACGCCGTTGAGGTTCATTTAATAAATAGGCCTACAAAAGGCACATAACAATATGATGTATATAAATATTATGGTCCGATGGCTACTATACTTTCCAAGAATTTTTGATTAAAGGCTGACTGCATATTTTAAATAATATAAAAAAACTTTTTGTGTATTTATTGAAAATAGTCAACTATAACAAAGATAGTCCCTAAACGCCAATTCCCAAAGTTTGATATGTACGGATTTTTCGGCTTCCATCATATAAACATTTATGTTGTAGTGTAACTAATTTCTCGGATCCGGAAAATGTATGACAAAGTTGCGATTTTCTACATGAAGGGACTTCAATTGGAGCTTAGTTATTTCACACAGTGTTTAGTTAATGGACCAGCATTATTTATATGCGAAAACACAATTTCTTTAAAAGTGAGGGCGCCCTCCTCGGAATCTTAGTCAGCCTTTAAGTTTTACTTTATGTCACTAGGTGCATGCATTATTAATCAGAATACAGTAAACAGATTTTTTCATTTTTGTCATGGGCACTCCGTGTTAGTGCATAAGGGGGGATCCCAGGGATCCATGCTCGCATGGATTTGCTTTTTTTTTTTGCACCATGCACGCGCAACTAAAAGTTACACCAAATATATTTCGGCGTTAAAACGCCGCTGAAATACAACAATGGGCCCTCGAACCCCTTATGCAGTTAATGACTATTTAATGATTAATATCATTGATAAAAATAAATACCAGACATAGGCCCCTACTACTTATGCTACGAAACGCATTCATTTTAATAAACATACCTATGAGGGTACTTCCGGCGAGGTCTTCCGTGCGATAGATTGTCACTTCAAATGAATCGCCTTCGCTAACAACATACGTATCATATCTAGAGCAGAGGCTACAAATAGCAAGAGAACCAGTCTTTGTTACATGTACGATCAACAGGCTATATGCGTGGCGGCGCCGGGGGGGGGGGGGCTGGGGGGCATTCCCCCCCCCCAATTTTTTTCTTGCCCCAGTTTTCCCCTCCCCTGGTCGAAAGAAAAATGAAGGATTTGGGGCAAAAATCAGTGATTTGGGGCCAAAAATCAGCGATTGTGGGCCAAAATTGGTGAAATATTTCCAAATTTTTCCTATTTTCCCCGAATTCACTTTTTGCCCCCCCCCCAAGATTTCACTTTGCCCCCCCATTTGTCCCCCCCCCCCAGAAAAAGAGGTCTGGCGCAGCCAGTGGATATAGGTTCGGTGCATTTAGGGGGCGAATATATGGTTCTTCGGGCTCATAGTCCACTTGTTTACCCAAATGCCGATATGCCCATTACAATCGTTATCTGGAAAAGAGCGGAAAAGTAACGGAAGAGCATTTAACCACACATTGATCTGTAATTACAAGACCGCCGTTTCCGATGCGTTCTTCTGGCAACACATTTCGGCAAAACTTTACGGCATCTAGTTCAGGCATGGTTTGACATATTGTGACCAGACTTACACCAAATGACCGCCGGAGTGAGAGTGCGTCTAAAACAGGTCACTAACAGTGGCGTATCGGCCTGCCCGCTCTGAGGGGGAATTTTCCCCGTAAGGCCAATTTTTCCTGGTCAGAGGGCCTAAAAAAAACGGATGATTTACATGATTTTTTTTTCCCGGCCAAAGTCGTCAGGGGGGAAACATGCCCCCACCCCAGCTGTACGCCACTGCATGACAATGACCTCTCGAGCTCATCAGGTGTCATCAGGGGGGACAAAAGTGCGATTTTCTTTAAAGTGTATCTTCTACAAACAACCCGTGATGGTGACATGGCCGTTTCATATCATGACTGTCATAACTCGACATTAGTCGATGTCTATGGGGTGTTCCAGAATTTTTGTTTAATGGTCAATGAGGGACCAATTCCGGTCCGAGTCCAAAAAATCCCATACAATTCTGTCGAGGTCATTAAGGCGTCATTCAAGTTCATTGAGGGTCATTCAAGGTCATTCAAGGGTCAATTTTCAAATGATCTTGTGCTGAAATTATATGGCATAAATGATCTATCAGCGATTTTTTTGAACGATTGTAAACAATCGCGCCCCTAATTTCATCGAAGTCCATTTGTTGCACTGTTGTATTGGAAATTGTAGTAAAGACCCCTGTGTAAGTGGCTAAGCGAAACACACCGTATGTCAAGAAATTTTTATGCTTTGTTTACTAATAAAAGTCGGGATCCGACATTTTTAAGGTCTAGAAACAGCCGTAAATAGCATCTTCAAGATTGCTTTAATATGCTTGAAGCGACATAATGGCATAAAAAATATTCAGACATAATGAAAAGGACCCTTACTGAAATCACTTCCACAAGTTGTTAAACAATTTGGATGTTTACATTCTGTAAAAAACAGTAAAAACAGGAAAAGTTCCAGAGGGGGAGGTGGCAGTTCGTGGCAATTTCTGGAAAAAGGATGTTGACATTACTGCCAGCATTTACCAAACTTGAAAAGCATGCTGTCATCAGCTCACAGACCATTGCTATTGTATATGTGCTAATCTCGGCTAATCCATCTTTCACTTTCCAGATCAATATCTTGCTACAAGCCTAAGTACAATGCCTGAATCCTGGTCTGAATGCTTTGAATTGTGTCACAAAACATGCTAGATACACTGTAAATTCTGTCAGGGATGTCAACACCTTGGTTTTCTGTTCCAGAAATTGCCACGAACTGCCACCTTCCCCTCTGGAACTCTTCCTGTTTTCACTGTTTTTACAGAATGTAAACATCCAAATTGTTTTCAAACTTGTGGAAATGATTTCAGTAAGGGTCCTTTTCATTATGTCTGAATATTTTTTGATGCCATTATGTCGCTTTAAGTGTCTGTTTTTTCCAAAAGAACAGTAATATAAGGTTTTGATATTACCTAACACTAGCAATTTAAAAACAAAATCGGCATTTTAAATTTGGAAAAAAAAATGATAGTGGCTTTAACAATGAATTCAAACTGAAACGGCTATTTGCTATAAGTAAACCCTTTGCTTTCTTTCGATCACAAAGACTTTCGTTGAGTCAGAGCCCGCGTAATACAAATATTCAGGAAAAAACAAACTTTTCTTGGCAAAAAAATGAATTCATCTGCAAACAATGTCGACGGAAATGATTTTGCGGTCATTAGAAAAAGCGTACATGAATATTTGAATTGCATATT
Organism: Ophioderma brevispina; assembly: GCA_023653785.1. Classification (NCBI taxonomy): domain Eukaryota; kingdom Metazoa; phylum Echinodermata; class Ophiuroidea; order Amphilepidida; family Ophiodermatidae; genus Ophioderma; species Ophioderma brevispina. Next base: position 44,719 of record JAMKCH010044730.1, on the reverse strand, counting down.
GTGTGCGCACTTTATAGTTGATACTTTGGTTTGTTTAATCCCATCATAATAGGCACATCATAAAATATTGTTATTGCTTTTTTTTTAAGTCTTACTCACGTTTTGAAGAACCAGATTGCACGTTAAGCACGACTGCTTCTGAAGTGTCCTTCTCAGCATCTTGAACACCATTGGTCATCGTGATCTTTACAACGTTCGGCAGTCCATTGTCCCCATTGGTCATTAAGTTGACTGTGTGATGAATGATCTCGGACTCAGCGTCCGTAAAATATATCTCTCGAGGAATCACATCAATAGCGTTGTCGCTGTTCGACACGCCTTCTGCAGTGAGGGCTTCAGGTACGAATAAACAAAAACAGTGCGCGTTTACTTGTATTATTATGTAGATCAAGTTCAATAGATCTTCATACTACATCCATGGAGTTATTATAACTCCATGCTATATCTTACCACAATTATAGTTCTAGGAATTGTTCTCATGAAGTGTGTCTTTAGATGCAATGATACAACTAAAAATGCAACTGGCGCGATTCTTTTTGCAAATTTGCAGTGCTCAACGCGTGGATCATAGACAGTCAATACATCATCCTGCCCAATACGTAACAAAAGTACAAATATAACTAAAATCTAATATCTTTGTAATGCAATTACATTATTCATACTCCCTCCCTCTGTGGTGATGAATTTAGTAAATATTTTTCCCCGTACATTTCCAATATATTCATATACGAGTTTGTTACGTATTGGGCCGCTGAAATAAATTTTGCCACTTTTTGTTACGTATTGGGCTCTGTTGTTCTCAAGCAAAGTATAGGTGGCATCTGCATGTGTATGCTATAGAATTACTGTATATGGACTCAGAAACTCATTTTGAGTCATTCCGGAAAAAAATATTTTTTCAGTACTTTTACGGACCCTGCAAATGAGATGGATACTGCAAAAGATGGGTCCCAGGACAAAAGTGAGGATCTCGCCAATTCTCATGAGGAAGTGAAAGGGCGGCATATAACCAGAAGGTTTTGGACTGGTGGAAAGAGCAGAGAACCCACGTCTTGGAGCAAACAAAGAAAGATGAATTGCTCGAGGGCCTTAAGCCTGATTCGTCTGTACAACATTTTTAAGGCCCCAGACATGCCCAAAGTAATGAGAGCTTCTATGAAAAGGACAAAGACAGAGGCATGGAAGATGGATAACTCCATGTGGAGTATTCAGGAGGATCTACTCAGGACTGCAATGCCACTACTTAGGGCCATTGAATCGAACCAGTCCATAGACAATAAGGAGCTGAAACCTCTGTTGCTCTATACAGGAAGTCTGCTTGGGTCTTCCATTCAGCGATTGTCAATGTTCAGACAAAGACACTCCGAGCCCTTTATTAAAGAAGGTTACCTACGGGATGTGACACCGTCCATGGTTTGTATTTTCGGAGAAGAGTGGACACAAAAGGTGAAAGAAGAGAAAATGAACAAAGTGACCCAGAAAGTAGTTCAAGAGTCGGCGAAAGAGTTCTATGGTCAGAATCAAGGGTCAAAGTCAAAGAAGTTCTTCAAGTCCAAGCAGAAATCTTGGTCTCACCAGGATAGACCTGGCCAAAAGCCATAGAAAGCGGTTTCATGGCCATAGACAGTCACGATATGAAGACAACTGTGACACAAGGTTTGCAGTGACAATTCCTACAGCAACCCCCTCAGAAAATTTTCGTTCTGACAAAGGGAAGCGACAACATGTCAAACAATCTGTCAAAAAAAAAACTAGACCTAGAATCAGATCAAGCAAACGAGTTCGATTCTGTAACCGACTACGAGAAAATCTACGCAGGCAGGATAAGATTTCATGCAACAGCCTGGCGACAGATTACTACAGATCCATAGATCCTACACACAGTAGGAGGTTACAGAATCGAATTCAAAAGTGCCCAGTTCAATACAAGGTTCCAAATCAGATTCAAATGGACAATCTCAACATGCCATATGTTGTCAAGAAATTCATAATATGATTCAGAAAGGGGCTATTTGCAACTTGTGAAAGCTGTAGACGGCCAATTCATATCTACAATTTTTGTAGTCCCCAGAGTACAGGGGGTTTCAGGCCGGTTTTCAATCTCAAATACTTGAATCGATTCATCCAATCAGAACACTTCAAAATGGAATCGATCCAACAAGTGAAACCCCTAATCAACAAAGGCAACTTCATGATCACGATAGATCTCAAAGATGCATATTTCATGGTCCAATATTCCACAAACACAGGAAATAGCTTCGTTTTTACTGGGACAAAACCCTGTACGAGTTTCAAGTGCTACCCTTCGGGTTAGCGACAGCAACAAGAGTCTTTACCAAGCTAATGAAGCCAGTAGCGTCTCATTTGAGGCAGAACTCAAATGAGAGTAGTGATTTACCGGGACGATCTGATTCTGATTTCTCAATCCATAACAGAATGCATGCATCAGAGGGATTATATTCTAGAATTTTTACAGCAACTAGGGCTAATAGTGAACAAAGAAAAGTCCCAACTCTATCCATCTCAAGAAGTGATGTTTTTAGGTCACATGATAAACAGTCAAAAAATGACCCTCAGTTTGCCAGACGACAAAATCGGGAGCATCCAAGTCAGATGCGATCAGCTAATCAGAGCCCACAAATTGACAGCAGACGAGTTGGCGAGTATTCTGGGGAAATGACATCCACGTCAGAGAACGTGGTGCCAGCTCCACTGTTCTACAGGGCTTTACAATCAGATCTGATCCAGTCAGTCCAGGAAGATCCGACGTATCAAAGTCAAGTGAATCTGTCAACGGCCAGCCTACAAGAATTAGTGTTTTGGAGAGATTGTCTGCACCTATTCAATGGGAAGCCAATGAATCTTCCTGTGCTCCATAACGACAGATGCGTCAACTCAAGGTTGGGGCGCATTGTTCGTTAGGTCAGGCAGGGGGTCGATGGACTCCAGAGGAAGCAACATTCCACATCAACTATCTGGAGCTACTAGCAGTGTTTCTAGCTCTCCAGAGCTTTGCCAGGAAGATGAAAGAGTGCCATGTCATGATACGATCAGACAACACTACAGCCATAGCCTACGTCAAACACAAAGGAGGCACACGCACAGACAGCCTATGCAAATTAGCAATTCAGCTGTGGAAATAGTGCCTGGACAGGAAGATAACGCTGCCGGCATATCATGTACCGGGCAAAGAAAACGTAATTGCAGATTATCACTCCAGGGTGTTCCAGGACAGAGAATGAAAGTTGCATCCCTTCCTGTTCAACAAGTTATGCAAGAGTCTGAGCTTTTGGCCAACAATAGATCTTTTGCCTTCAGAATGACTTACCAGGTTCCCCGCTACGTGGCATGGAAACCAGATCCCGGGGCAATAACAGTGAACGCGTTCTCCATCAGTTGGACGACAGAACGCGGATATGCGTTTCCGCCCTTTTGTCTATTGGGTCAAGTATTACAGAAAGCGGCAATAGACAGAGCAACAATGTTGATGATAGCTCCAACATGGACAACGCAGTCTTGGTATCCGATGCTGCTTCAGATGGCAATTTCCAATCCAGTCTTGTTGCCACAGTGGGAAGATCTCATAACTCAACCACAATCCCAGCAACCCCACCCGCTAATTCAGTCCCTGCACTTAGCGGGATGGATTGTCTCCGGCGATACTACCAAGAAGAGGGTTTTTCAGAAGACCTTACAGAGGTCTTGCGATCTAGCTGCAGACAATCCACTCACAAGCAGTACCAGTCAGCATGGAAGGCTTGGTGTTGCTGGTGTAGTCAACGATCGGAGTTTATAACTAATTGTGAGAAGAAAGGTCTAAGTTACAGAACTTTGGGTGTGTATAAGTCTGCAATTGCAGTATACCATGAACCTATGAATAATACATTTATAGGACAAACGCTACCTATGAACAGATTGATGAAGGGTTTCTTCAACAGAAATCCCCCAAGGCCTAGATACTCACTAACATGGGAAGTCGAACCAGTGCTTAGATTTTTGAGACAGCTTCCTCCATGGGAGTCATTGTCCAGAAAAATGTTGACTTTAAAAGTAGTGTTACTTTGGCCTTGGTGACGGCCAAAAGAGCATCATCTTTAGTTCACATAGATATCAAGAATTTGGTAGTATCTTTTAGTGGATACTTAATTGATATGTTAGGAATGGCAGGAGTTGATACTGATACCTTCAAGGCCCATTCAACCAGAGGGGCAGCTACATCTGCTTCCCATAGATTAGGCTGATCAATGAGAGATATCCTAGAGGCAGCAGGGTGGAAATCTGATTCCACCTTCAGTAGATTATATCACAAACCATCTGCCAATTCAGTGATGGCTCGAACCCTTGAGGCGGCTTCAAAGTCGCATAGTTGATTCGAAACCGAAGGAGGATGAAGTATGAAGATTATGCAAAGGAACTTACCTGCAGTATAATCAAGATTATACGAGTCCTCCTGAGGTGAGGATCAACTCCCTTCCAAATGACCATAACGAGATCCAAAGGGTTCCCATGGCCCGTGATTCTACCTTCAGTTTCCTTATGATAGGCCTGTGTTCTTGTGTTTTAGAGATTTAATCTATCAGATATATACAAGAATCAGTGTAAAATTTATGATTGTTATTACCAGAAGGTTCAAACAGAAAAGGTCAAGGGTCATGAGTGTATTTCAATCTTGATTATACTGCAGTTAAGTACCTTTGCATAATCTTCAATTTGCAGTGTACCCTAGAACAGTGCAGAAATGGAACGCTCTACCAGGCAGCACCACATCAGCGCCTGATGTGGCCACATTTAAACAACTTATCAACGGTAACAAAGTCAAAATTAATTAAGTTATACGCAGCGATGCATGAACTGTACGTTGATAGCCACTTTTAGGCGTTTTGTGCAGTACCAGACAAGACAAGCCACTTTCAAGGTAGACAGATATTATCAATACACATCAGCATATAAGAAGTCTCTTTCCTGTTCGGGGGGGGGGTGTATAATAAAAATTTGATTTCCCATTGAAGCCTACACTTAAAATTCCTCTAAAAGTGCCATTTTCTTCAAAATATGAGCATTTCGTGTTTTTCAAGTTCGGATCAGAAAACTTCACATTTAAAGTTATATGATTTATGAAAATCCGGGGAGGGGGAGGTTCTCAAGTTTGGTTTGGGTAGGGACGTGCCTCCGAGAGTCTGGAAGTAGGACCCATAGCTATACCATTTTTTTGCCAAAAAAGGGACCCATAACTATACCAGAGATGCAAATTTTGGGCAAAATTGAACCCAAACTGATCGTTTTTTTCCTCAAAATTTCGACATTTTAAGCAAATTTTGACAATTTTGGCTTCAGATTGATGAATTTGGACTAATTTTCCAACGATTTTGAGAAAATTTAGGCTTCCGATTGAGAAAATTTGACTAATTTTCCAATAAAGTTGAGAAAATTTTGAAAAACCACCCATTGCTATACCAAAATTGGTATGAAAAAAGGGGTCATTGATATACCAGAAGGCTGAAAATGAGACCGATGTCTGTGGCAAGTCCCTGTATGGTCATTAGTGTTGAGACCCCCCGGCGGGTTGAAAGGGGTACTAGATAACGCAATGTCAAAACTGAGGGCACTCTCTCTCTTATCCTGCAGCAGGCGGATGGCGGCCAAGACTCATTCATTATAGCAATTCACCAAAACTGTCAAAAGAATTACCGCAATACGGAAAGTACACAACCACAAACCAATTTGGGTGACTTTGATGTGGATCGGTAATGGGTGTTCCCACGTACGACACCTCGTAATCGTTCGTTGTTCATACAAAACAATCCGGAATAACACTTCAGTGATTTGATTCGCCCGCGAAATCACTTTGCAAAATCGGTCACGTTGATTTCGTTAAAAAGCTGAATGCGCATTCATCAACAAATCAAGAGGTATAAGCTGCCATACGGTGGTTTTACAGCAAACAGACAAATGCAGATTGGCCTGTTTGGAAGACTTTCATTTGACGTTTGGGTATTTAAAAAAAACACTTATACCTACAAATCTGAATGTTATTTTTGCTCAATATTTGGTATATGAAAGAGTTAACAATATGCAAAAAAATAAATAAAGTTAGCCCAAAATGTCGATTCGCTTGTTTGGAAGACTCGTGACGATAAATAACATTTCTATTGTTAGCGGGAGCGGTTAGGCAAGGGTGAATGCAATTAAGTCATTTCTCCGTTCTTGTATTCGTTATTTGCAGGTCCGTTTACACTTGTGTGCAGTGAAGAGAATCCTGAGCCCTGAGTTTTCATCGCCACCAGCATTTGGCAACCCACTCAAAAGCTTAATTGGCTTGGCATTACATGGGATTCCAATAAGGGCAATCTCCATATTACCAGTCGCAGAATAAATTATATTTCTGAGACCATTTTGTCTATTTTAAATGCTCTCCCATTGGTTAAAGCCAGAAAATTGGCTTCTTTAACAGGAAAAGTGATTTCTTTGAGTCCTGTGTTTGGCTCAATTACCCAGTTAATGACTAGATTCCTTCATGTGGCTATTCTCGTTCCCACTGGGATGATTTTATTAATATTAACAATCATAGCAATGCTGTGGAAGAAATTTTCTTCTTGAAGAACAATCTTACTGCCTTAAATGAAAGATCTATCTCTGTTATTTCTGTTCCACAGGTGTTACTGTACACAGATGCAAGCAGCACTGGCTGTGGTTCTCTCATCATGGGTGGTAACTTGAAATTTTCCCTTGCTTGGGATCAAGGTGAGCAAGCCCAAAATTCCACGTGGAGAGCTCAAAGCAGTTTATGTAGGTTCGGTTAAGAGCTCTTGGTTTGGTTCATTTGCCGAGAAACTGAAATCGAGGAAAGTGTACATTTTCACAGATAATCAAAATGTGGTAAGGATTGTAATGAAAGGTAGCATGAAAGCTCATTTGCATGTTCTGGCTTTGGACATTTATAAGACCTGCAAAATGTATAATTTTGATTTGGATATACAGTGGGTGCCCAGGTCTGAAAATGTTTTAGCAGATGCACTTAGCAAAGATATGGATTTTGATGACTGGTGTATTTCCCATGAATTGTTTAACTTCATGGATGGATTGTGAGGACCCCACACTGTTGACCGCTTTGCGGATGGTTCAAACGCTCATACAGTAAGATTCAATTCAAAATTTTGGTGTCCCAATACTGAGCATGTCGATTGTTTCTCCTGTCAGTGGGGAGGTGAAAATAACTAGCTAGTTCCTCCTATTTCATCAATTTCTAGTGTTCTTCGTCATATTAAATCATGCAAAGCAGTTGGCACATTGATTGTGCCTAAATGGGTGTCTGCACCTTTTTTCCAATTGAGCAACTTCAGATGCTTAGTCAGGGATTCTTTTGTGATTTCTGATCCAGAAGGCATTTTTCGTCCTGGAAATTATGAATTCAACGAGAGGGGCACGTATTTTTTCTAGCCAAGTAATGTGCATCAGACTAAATGGAGACGCTTCAGTATTTGAACAAGATTTTTAAGATGAGCGCTGGACTAGGGTAAGGACCACTGGGTCTTGGTATGGACCATTGGGTCCAGGTAAGGACCACTGGGTCCTGGCAAGGACCACTGGGTCCTGATTAGGACCACTGGGTCCTGTATATACTTGAACCACTGGGTTCTTTATGCTACTTGAAGTTCTAAAATGATGCTACTGAGCTCGATTTCTAATTGTAGCAATGTGTGTAAATTTGTTTTCCAGATTTCACAACTTACAGGCGTCAGTTGCCAAGACTACATTGAATAAGTATGGAAAAGCTTTTCACACATGGATATTGTGGTGCAACTCACAGGGTGTTTGTAATCTTCCGGCAGATTCAACTATAGTTGCACAGTATTTTATTATTCAACTCTAAAGCCCCTTTCTCTAGAATTGAGACAGCATTTTATTCTATTAAATGGGATCATGACTGTATTCCAAATTTATCTTATAATCCATGTGATTCTTAGTTTCTTCAGAATGTTTTGAAAGGGCTTAAGAAAATGTAGAGTTCTCCTCGTTGACATAAGGAGGTAGTAACGCCTGAAATTCTCGGGCTGTTATAGGTAAGTATGGGCAGGCCGCAAAATAACCGACGGCACCGACGGCAATTGCCGTCGGTGCCCTACGCCGTTGCCGTGATGCCCCTAAAACACAAAAAAATCAAAGGCAGCTACTGCCGTGCCCCTTTCATTCGATTGCCGTCATGCCCTTTTCTGTTTTCTCATAGTGATGACTGCCGAATTTTGCGCCTCCCCGAAAATGCAATTCTTGCTGCATAAGTCGTCCTAATCATTTTTTCCGACTTTGAATTCAGTCATGATATCATCCGAAAATATAACATCTTTTAAAAATGACATCCCCGAATGTTTTAAATGCAGATTAAGCAGTTAAATGCCCCCAAACGCCCTGGGAATCCACACACGCTAGTGAACTCTGGGCGCTGCCATTGTTTTTTGTAGATCACTGGGATTATCCCTCTTCTGTATTGCAGCACCATACACCAGGCACTGCCACGGGTACGATTTCGCCGTATTTTGCCCTTTTTTTTAGTCCCATAAGGGAAAAAAAAAAATGATGAGTACTGTTCAGAATATCTCGAGCGACTTTTAAAAAATAAAGAAATAGATTTTTAAAAAATAATTTCAGATATTTGACCAATAATTTCTGAACATTTTATACATAATAACCCCACCTTTTGAATGATATTTTTCCCTTAAATTGGCAAGAAACTTTACAAATCAAAATCAACAAGTGTTTAAAACCACGACTTGTATTCCCGAAAACTTCATGATACCAGATTGATTTTATGCTGTTTCCATGATAGGCCCTATTATGTATGTCATCAAGTGCCAGCTTATTATTGTGTAAGAGACTGTTTTGCGATTCGCGATCGCGGCAGTATTATTCAACAACACCGGCAGGGGGAAAGGTAATCATCAACAGTTGTCTTTATTTTAATATATTTCTACAATTTCTAGATTTAACTCTCTTGAATTACAATTTGTATGGGCACAGTACTGCATCACTTATGGACATCAAGCTTTGTGCTATGCTTTTATTATCATATGCAGGGTTCTCAGGTACAGTGAAGTTTCTAATTTAAAGAGGCGTGACATTAATTTTCAGAGTTCCCAGATCAGTGGTATATTGCTCAAACAAGACTGATATATATAGACAAGTGCTCATGTTGTTATTGCTGCTACAGGTTCCAAGTTATGTCCTTTATCTATGTTGAAAGGTATCTGACAATGGGAAGGTCTGATGATGATAGTGATTTTTTATTTAGACCTGTATTTTTCAAAGAGATCTGGTTTACACCATACCAGAAGTGGCAAACTTTCATACACTACATGTAGAGGTCTATTTAAAGATGCACTTAAGAGTTTAGGTTATGATGACAAGCTTTTTGGTTTCCACAGCCTATAGTTAAAGGGATTTATTGGTATAAATCTATCGGACATATATAATGAAATCTCCCTAAATATGACGTACCAGATGGTTTGCATGGTCATTTGAGTATTCCGTGCGAAGAAAACACATTTTTGCACCATAACGTCGAAGCAGTAAGACGATTTAAGGAGCCGCCACGTTTATTTTTTAGGCTATCGTTTTGGCACATCAACCATGACGTTTAGTCTGTCACACCAATTGAAAGATGATCGGTGGTTAGTCAAGTTCTGGCCTGTTATGAAAGACATCGCGTTACTTTTAACAGTGAAGTTAAAACACAGCTTTAATTAACGTTTTCCTTTAAAATGTATAAATTTATCAAAAATTGGGCATACATTTAGCCTAATTTTTTTATCAAATGAACCTGGAATTCTTGAGAAATATAGTTTTTAAAATAAATGAGGAAACTCTGCATCATACAAAGAAGCGCTATACTCGGTAGCCATTGAAAAGTAACGTAGATTCTTGAACCGCGCTTGTGGGTTTCGAACACTGACTCTATCATGGATTGGAAACCTGGGCTCGTATTGAAGCACTGAATAGCCCTATTGGTCATCCAAAAAGAGCCCAAGCAGGGGTTAAGAGCCGCATTTATACAAAATTTGTTCCATTGAAATGTGGATAAGCGGCATAAACAACGACAGAATCAAGCCCATCAGTGAGCTCATTGCATTTGCGCGTATAGGAGTGCATGTCTCTAAAACGTGCACCCGGATCAACTTCTGTTAAACAGGCGTCTCTGGAGTGGTATTGTTTTTCGGTAGACCAAGATTCCCGCCCGTTGCTCCATTCATCTCATATACAAATTACGGTTGTGGAGCCAAATCCATTGTATAGGCTCAGTGGTTTACAGTGCGTACTGCGATAAAACTAACTATTTACGCGACCCTTTTCAAATGTCAAGTTTCATGGATTGTTCGTGTTTAGGCCAACTAAAAACCCTTTGTTAATCACAAAATGATATCGAAAACACCCCTCTTAACATTTTTCTCAGATCACTGAGGTTTTAAAAAGTTGTCGTTTTTTTGCAATAAAAAAATTCTAACGAACTTCGCTCCATCCGTTGTGTGCTCACACGAAGTTCAAAAGGATTGGCTTGTGGCAAACTTGCACGTGATATATCCGCGTATGGGATATATTTTCGCGGGCTTCTATTTGGTATTGCATGCGGCGTTTGTAAATATACCACAGGGAATAAAATGGTAGCTTCAATATCGTTGTACAGTGTTGTATATGTCGGAATAAATCTGGAATTTTTCGCAGGAATACTCCATATGGCCTTGAAAACCATCTGGTACGTTTTATTTAGGGATATTTCATTATATATGTGCCGATTTTATACCAATAAATCGCTTTAAGCAGATGGTGACATATATGTCAGAGATGGTGGCATTCTTTATAAAAGATGAAACTGGCACAATGATCACAATCAGTATTGATCATTTACATATGGAACCACCTCACCGTCAAGTCTCTCAGGTCAACTGAGGTCATTTGGGGGGTCATCTGAGGTCATTACTTTCCGGTGGTAAATGCAGCATTTCCGTGCGTTATTGCTTAAAGTATTAGTTTGATATTAAGTAGCTCTGTAATTAATTAATACTGGTATTGAAAATTTGAAAATTAAGTCAAATTAAACACATGTCCACACCAAGGGGGGAGGTTACCCCACCCCAACGAATGATTCCCTGTCGCCACAACAAAAACGCAAAGAATATGAGCTACCGGTGATTTAAGTAATTGTAAGTTCATCCGTGCGGTCATTTTAGAGAACGATGGAGGGTTCGGTACTACCTAGGGTTGGTCAGGGGTTCCTGTCAATGTGGAAGGTGGGGTGAGGGGGGGCCCAATAAACTATACACTTTCCTGTTGTAAAATGTCAAAAAATGGCAATTTATGTTACTTATGATGCTTACTGCAAGCAAATGCTGACAATATTTGTATTATTTCTTAATGGTTTAGGTAATAACATATATATGCTTCTGTGTCACCATCATTGCCAAATAAATACCATCATTTTCTTGACATGAATGTTGAAAACCCTTGATTTTGGAGATTTTCAGATTAAGACATCTATTATATAAACTCTCAGGTTATGACGTCACTATGACGGCATTGTTAAAACTTGATATTGTTTGATACTTCATGTGAAGAAAAGGACATACGGCACATTAGCTACACATGCTACTCAAAGCAAGATGTTGTGCCCCGTAATTACGAAAAAATTGCTGGGGCTACCCCCCCCCTCGGGAATGTAGTAAAATTTTACGCCTTGAGTGGGACGAGAGGCCGTTAACAGTTCTATGCCCAAAGGTTCATTTTCTTATCCTGACCCACCCCATATATTAAGTATTTTACCTTCATTTAAAAGTTGAGATCATGCATTTACCTGCACTGCACTCACCTACTAGAAAGTTGAAGCAATGTTTTTTCATTAGATTCTGTCAAGATACATGTTTTCAATTTAAAAACAAAATCGCAATGAGGGACAAAAGTTTGCTACAGTCAATTTTATTATTTCACTGTAGGCTCCAATGTTTTAGGGGTAGTCGTTACAACACTATTTACGATAAAAAGTAAAATAAATTGGGGGTTTTGAACTTTACCCAAAATTCTGACCAGCATTGTTACTTTACAAGAAACAAAATTGGTACCACACATGAACCATGTATTAGTTGTGGATAACCATGATAACCTATTTTTTAAAAAGGAAAATACCAAATTTGCTAAATTGTGCCCCAAAATGCCACGTATTACATTAAAATGGCTCTCCTACCCAATTACAAACGCGAGATTTTAAAATCACACAACCTTATAAAAACGTTTGTAATTACTTTCAGGATAAAAATTTTAGGATCATTTTTGTCAGATTTTGGACATTGTGCTCGAAAGTGTTGTTGTTACCCCTACCCCTAAAAAAATTACTCAAAATTTGACCTATTGGACATACGTGAATAATAAAAAGCAGTTATATCAAATCTTTAGCGCTGATTTCAGACGTTTTTATTATCCAAAACCCAATGTAGTTAGAAGTTTCTATCTATAAAAACCATTACTTCAGCTTTCTCGTAAGTGAGTGCGGCAAGACCCCAAATATCAGGGGGCATTCCCGGACTAACACTATCACACCAATCCTATGATGAAATTAACATACATCTGTAGAAGGTCAACAATTTGGATTAAATACAATTGTCTAGTGTAGTCACTCAAAAATTAAGGAAATGGGCAATCGTTTTAGAAGACAAACAATGTATGCTTGTTGCTGACACAAAATTAATTGTAAGTAGTGAAGTGATCAGGACTGTTAGAGCAAGATGAGGAGATTGGCACTAAGCAATATGATTGAATTGAAAGAGATCGGTTGGTAGCAAGAAGTTTACTCCAGTAAGTGATGTAATCAGGAAAAACACATGCTGTGTTTCGAAATTCGAAAAATGAACCAAATCTAATAAAAAGCTCCAGATCTCTCCTCCCTAAAGAGTGACTGTGCACTCTTTTCTCGCGTATATATATCGTGTCAAGTTCGAGATGGTAACTTGGACGCGTTCTTCAAACATGAGAGCCAAGGGTGGCCCCATCTCTTTCAATGCATGGTAGTCTCTGAAGTGGATCCAAATCGATATAACAAAGTGCTTGGAAGTCGAGTCAACTTGCCGCCAGAGAACACACAACCTAATGTAGAAGGTTGTTATCTAGGTGGCACAGCATTGTAAACATGCTAACCCAGGCAAGGATTTCAAATGATGTATTTGAGTCCCTACGCATCAAGTCAGATTGCAACATGAGGCCGTTAGTGATTTGGTATGGACTCTTTTATCGTGCCAAACACTGGTCTTCAAATATGATCCAGGCAGAGAGGGTACAACGTCTGGCTGATTTAATGAATTCCGCAAGGTCCTTGGTTGGCATTGTTGCTCCAGCAGGTGGGCAGACAAGAGATGTTCATGGTCTGTGCGTGCTGTTCACAACAACAGGTAGTAATCCTGATCTGCTTCCGATAAGCCCCACTTCTCGCAAGGAGGAAACATTAGACGGCCAATGCGTTTCTCAATCTGTGAGCATCGCCATCAGCCATGAGAGTCGCTCCAAGTGGGAGATGCTCACCAGGTCAATACCGATATATGTTACTTGGTGATGCAAGTCTTATTTCCACAAGTCGACTCTCTTAAACTCTTAGAGACTGTTTCAAGCGTTGGACTGTGCTTAAGAAACTCTCTGGATTTAAGGCGGTTGGCAGCAGGTAGGACATGTTATCTGTCCAGACATAGGGTGCTTCACATTACCCCCGATAAGCAGCTACGTTCTTTCATGCCGCACCACGCTATGACGGATTGTCTGTGGAGCCAAATTCCTGCAAAGGAGTATAAGTTTTCGTTAGTGTTTGGACGGAGGCATCCTATAATAAGCCGCAGGGAGGCATTTAATGCGGAATCAAGCTTCTTGGCATGGGGTTGGTCTTCCCATACAGGGCCAAGGCATTAAATCTGCAATGAGTAGCACAGGGCAAGTGACGTCGATCTTAGGGTATGTGGGCGAACACCCATCTTGTCTTTTTGCCAGTGCGTTTTGGAAGTGTATTGCGTTGACATACTTTACTCTTCGTCTTCTCGGTGTGGGGGGTCTTATAAGAGAGTGCGGTCCAAGGGTAACTCCTAGGTTAACGGGTTATCATAGTGCTCCAGGGTGTGTTCCAGACCAGGTGACTTAAAGCTGACGTTTGCTCACGGTTGAGTTAGATGGTGGACGCACAAACCTGTGTCTTAGAGGATTTGCACGGCGTGATGGTTTTCCTCATAATAAGGAGTGAGTTCATCCACCTTTGGAGAGTCTTCTTCAAGCAACTGTGAAGTTGGTTTGAGGGATGAATGAATACACTGAAACAGTATGAAATTCAACAGCTATTAGATCAAAGAGAGGGTGTGGCGAAGAAAGACGACGATGGGATCCAAATCGGCCATATCTAGAAATGGCAGTCCTTAAGGTTTTTGTGATGAGAACAAAAACTGAGCTATTCAAGTTTTTGTCAAATCAAATTAGTAGTATTGCAACTGACAAACTGAAAAAAAAAAAAACACGTCATTTTTCTCATGCCAAGTCGTGATGTTCGTTATAAGTATCTGGCTCCATGTTCACATGAGAGGAAGCAGATGTCCACGAATGCTTTTACATGCCCTTGATGCAGCAAGGCAAGGCTCAAGAAACTACTGTTGAGAACGATGTTGTTGTACTGGCTGTGACCTACTTCAATCAACTTGCCCAAATAGCTGTAGCTGTGGTTGGATATTGGACTGGTCGAAATATGCGATGACATTGCATGCACACAAACATTGCACACTCTTTGGGTCCAGAAAAAGCATCAAGATTTGGCATTCTTTTATGCTTTTACAGGATGTGACAACGTGTCCATTCTATTGCCCCAGGAAGGAGAAAACAGAATAAAACATATGGAAAGCTCATGATGAAGCCACCGCTGAATCTCTTTCCATTCCCCGCCTCAATTCATGCCAACACTCTTGCTATTCCTGAGCGATTCGTAAGTCTCTTGTATGACAAAACAAGTACGCACGAGTTGCGTCTACAATGTTCGCAAATACCTGTTCACTCAAAAATCCCGAGCGGCTGGAAGGAATACCACCTACACAGGCCAGCTCTCATTCAACACATTAAACGAGCAACCTACCAAGAGGATATGTTTGAAGTCAAGCATTGAACCCATTACCTGAGTTGCCTTCACAAAGTGAATGGAATGGGGTTGGCTTCAAGGAGAGCATGGTTGGGAGCCCTTCTGGACACCACTCCAGGAGTTATTGAAGCTTGCCGAAACCAGGCCTGCTACGATTTGTCAGTCCAAAAATGGATGTACCACCCGTTGTAAATGTGTACTGGCATCCCTGAAGCGCACAAGCTTTATGCCTTTGTGGTGTTGAATGCAGCGAAAATATGACCAATAATGAGGACTGTATGTAGACTTAAAATTGAGATGAATAAGGGTGCTCTCTTTAGAGGGAGGGTTATTATAGTTGATACTGCAGGTGCTTAAGAAATGGCATAGCACAGAAGGATGAGGTGAATCAGGTGATTGTGTATCTACCAAAGAATCCATTTTGTTGTCGCTGCCCTTTAGGCTGGAAGACAGCATGGGAATCATTTGTCATGTCTGTTCTCTGTGATGTTGTTGTCTGTTGTGAAAAAAGGTGAACATTAAATTTAATATCTGCATACTTGATGGATTGAAACAAATGCAGTCATAGGTGCCCATGGGATGGGTCAAACGTGGCTTGAAAGGTGTAAAAAATTAACCTCAATTGAAAATTGAAGTTCCAATTGGAACCAAACTGGTTTACGGAAGGTTACATGGCCAAACCCTCATTTGTTTGTTTCTTTGTCAAAGGTTACCATACATCAAGGTCAAGGTCATTATGAGGCCTATCATTCACAAACCGTGACAGCAGGGCACACAAGCGGGTCCCCGAGGACCGTGATGTATTTTTATGATAATCAACGCATGATTGGTATAAAATTAGAAATATATCCACAGTATGTACCAAAGTTAAATGACCCTTAATGTAGCATCCTAAAGTAGATGATTTGGTCTTCTAAAACACCCCTTTATTCTTAAGAAATACTTTCCCCGTTTAAATATGGATATTTTGGCACAATTTGGTAATCTTCATCAATCAAGACTTATTTTAATATTTAAAGTGTTTTTGACCTCATTTTGACCTTCGTTGACCTCTAGGTGACACTGAACTTGACCTGTGCAGGTGGTTCCATATCTATTTTTTTTCAGAATGGAAATTATTACCTCTGCCAAATTTGGTGCTTTATAACAAAATGCACCAATTGTTGCCACTATCTGCTTAACTACTAAGGGCAGGGGGTTGCTTGCTTCAGCACGCTGCAACGAGGTAGACAGGATAGGCGTTAAGAAAACATGGAAGGTTTGGGTTTCTAACACTTGCAAAGATTGCTATGTAAATGACTCGCAAGAAAGCAGATTATCAGTTTCCCTCAATTTGTTTGTAATGTTTTGCCAATATCTATCATATTTATGTATGCCAAATTTACTCGGGAATCCATATAATGTTATATAAATTATTATTGCCTGCAAATTTTGCCTTATATCGTCTGTACTCCTGAAAAGGTTCTGTTGTTGGGTGCTGTGTGGTCATGAAGTACCGCTGCTTACCTTATTACGGATGTATTGTATTGTTTCTTTGCAGGTTTAGGTTAGCAGGTAGGCGCGCAATAGAAATTTGTTTTATCCGGTTTGAACTTGTGAATTATAGGATAAATAACATTTCTATTGTTAGCGGGAGCGGTTACGCAAGGCTGAATGCAATTAGCATTTCTTCCGAGTCGTTATTTGCAGGATAGTGTATGTTTGTGTGCAGTGAAGAGAATCATCGAGTTTTTTCATCGCCACAGCAACACTGTCGCCAAGTTTTATTCGCGAGAGTGGAATATGAAGATGAGGGTTCAAGATAACAGCATTCTATAGTCGCGGTACATGGAACGGCTTGGACTTCACCTAGTCGCCTGTATTACGGCTGACTATTGGACATGAGGCTATGGATAAGGTTCAGAACGTGGTGTCTTTTAGAATGTATCAGCATCCTCATATCACAGGTACGGTCTCGTTCCTGTCGCGTGATCTGCTGCGTGGGGGGTCATGAAGTACGGCGCTCCGAGACCGTCCTGTGATTATGAAGATGAAGATGCCGATACATTATAAAAAACACCACTTTACTGAACCTTTATCACGAGCCTCATGTCCAAATAGTCAGCCGGTATACAGGCGAATAGGTGAAGTCCGAGCAGTTCCACGTAGCCGAGACTATAGAATCTTCCAAACTTAACGTGCAACACCATACTTGATCTTACATTTGAACATATTTTACTTCAATTTTCAATAAAAATTGTCTTGAAGATTCTTTTAATTCCGAATATTTATACAACAATGTTGTTATCGGGATAGCCCAAACTGGGTCAAGGGATTTTTCAAATAATAATTCGCCTTAACCCTTGAATCCGATCTCTAAAGCCAATTAAAAGCCTTATGAAATTGCAATATTTCTAAAAAGGAATCAGTTTACATCCAGTAGAATGAACGTCATTTTTTTATCTGCCAAGAAAAAATTGTAAGGATTGTAATTTTTTTCTATAATTTAGCCTGTAGCAAAATGGAAAAGATGCCAGTAAAAATATTTTGCAGAGATGAGAAAAATACGGTACCAGCTTTGATGACATGAAAAATGGAGTCGATCGGGTAGTGCTCCTGAAGCTCAAATTTTTAGGTATGGCTTGGGTAAACTTCAGTTAATATACTAAAACTGAAATGGGTTACATTGAACTTACCAAGTGATTGTCGCGGCGCCAGAGTTCCTTGTGTTTTCTCAATGGACACGGTCGCTGTTCCTGTATCTTGATCCAATAGATAGACTGGCGAGCTAAACTTGAAATTCACTTCAAAATAACAAACACGATATTTTTTGTTGTGCTGAATTGATCAGGTTAAAGTAAGGCATTCGAATTTAAAGACACCTCAAAAACAATTGTGTCATATTGTGTCATCGCGGTTACTTATAACATCAAACATTTCACATTAAACAAAATGCATTATAAGGAATATTTTATTTTAATTCTAACTACATAAGGGCATTGATTAAAGGCTGACTCAGAGATTTTTGAAATATATTTGTTCGTGTATTTATTAAAAATAGTCAACTAGAACTAAAGATAGTCGCCTAAAATGCCCAATTCCAAAGTTTGAGATGAATCGGATTTTTCGTTTCTGTGCAGTAAACATTTATGTGTAGTATACAGTTCCATCGGCTACTGTGTAATCCAAGAGGGGGGAAAATTCATAATGCAGGAGTCAAAAATTGAAATCTTGAATTGCTGTAAACCAAATTGTTCTTGTACAGGATTAAAAACAGTTGTTTGTACTACCTACAAGGTATGGTTTGCGAGGTATAAGAACCAAATTCATCAACTGTCAAAGTTCATCACCAAAGGTTCAATCTTTAATATTGCCCCGCTTTCTTTAAAAAATGGTTCTCAATTGTTAACCTTTATCCACCGTATGCAGCAAAAGTAGTTGACACGCATTTGTATTTGTTTATATGGAGATAAATGACAACAAGGTCAACCCCATTGACCTCTTTGATCCTGATTTTAAAAATATTTGATGGTGCAAAATGTTTTGTGCGTCCTCTGAGGAAGATGAACAATTTGAGCCCATATTTGAAGAAAGCGAGCAATATTTAAGATGTAACCTTTCATGATTACCTTGAACGCTTTTTGTGTTAATCTCCATAACCTAAGTTTGTAAGTAGTACAAACTATACCTTTTTTAATCCTTGTACAAGGAACGAAAACTTTTGGTTTACCTTTTTACAGCATCCAAGCGCTGGATTCCGACCACACTTTCACGAGGGAATCCCGCTATTGGTTCATTAACCTTCATACAGGGTTCCCAAAAAAAATCCAAGACATTTCGTTGCATAACTCCGCTAGAACTGGATGAGTGGACATTTTTAAAAAATTTTGAAGAAGGAAACATTTGGCTCTGCCCTAAGAAGTCGTTGCTTTCAACAACACATTTGGAGCCATCCAACCCATACTCCCTCCTTCAAAAAATGTCAGAAAAAGTGGATACTTTTACGTATCAAGGTCTAAAGTAATAATTAAAATTACAAGAACGATTTCATTTCCAAATTCAATTGCGATCTGAGGTAACTAAGCTTAAGGCCTAGATGCCGCATGGGTACACAAATAAGACAAATATACAGTAAATGATGTATAAGGCGTTAAATACTCCATTTTTTTCTTGCATCTCTTTTGTTATGAAGAAAGAGGTCATGTTTGAAAGCCTGTTTTCAAATCAAAATACGCTTATTGTTTTGGTCATCAGGGTGAGACTCATATCCAATGTTCCCTCCATCTGCACTGATGACATTTTAGTGTTTACACATGCCTGTTTATACCAATTTCTGATATTCTGTTTATGAATGTGGTTTCCATGCTCACTGGATAATTTCACCACCGCGTTGAGCCAGTTCTCTTTAGTGTCTGAGTCTGCTTCCCATTTCGATGGTATTGCTTACATCAAATCTCATCTCATTGTTTGTCTGCATATTGGTCTTATTGTGTTCATATTGTGTTCCTCTGCGTTCATGTTTTAAGCTTATTACTTCAGAACGTAATGGATATAAGAATGGAAATGAAATCGTTGTTGTAATCGTGATACTTCTTTTAATTTTAGACCTTTGAATACGGTAACGTGCCCCTTTTCTGACATCGTTTGTTGGAAAAATGGAGTGTGTTGATGCCAAAAGTTTTTTTGAAAGGCAACGACGTTCGTGGGAGGCCAAATGTTTCTCTCTTCAAAACTTTTTAAAATTGTCTAACTCCAGTTTAAGTAAGTTATTCAACAAAATGTCCTCGAATTTTCGGGGAACCTTATCTTTTGGGACCCCTTAGAAGATAAATCCCTGATAAAATGATGCTCTGCTCTCCACGGTCACGGAATTGCTCCAAATGACCAATAGTTACCTTAAAAGTAATGGCAAATGTAACTTTGCAATTGTAATTACCTCTGATATTCTTAGCATTTTAATATATGTTTTCTCAAGCTGTGATATTAAATTTTCCGCTTTAAAAACGTCATATCTCAAAAAGTAATCATCTTTTGATCCTATTTTCCAAATTATTTTGGAAAATTCAGTGCTATTTTCTAATTGAAATAAGAATACCCATTTCAAATATACTAAACATAAAAAAAAAAAAAACAGTGTTTTCTAGACTCAAATCGTCGACATCTCCAAATTGAATTTTACGACATAACGTCGGTTTGTGCCAAGGAATATTTTCAAACGATTTACTCTTAGAGAGATAGATTAAAACCAACTAAAAAAAAAAAAAACTAAACTAACTAAAAACCTCAAAAAAAAAAAAATAAACTAAAAAACTAAGCTAAAAAAAGAAAATTGAAGTTTAGTATATAAGTATTTCACTATTTGATTGAACCACTAACATTTCACCTATCCTATAGAGAGCTTGATTTAGAGACACTGGCCATTTGAAAAATAGTGCTTCTCAGATTTTTCAAATCGAGATTTTTGTATGGTTGTAAGCTTTTATATACATTCGCTTCACCTCAATGATTAAGACCAAATCATCTGTCCCCCTTATTGGTAAACAGAACGATTTTATATTAATGTTCGCCGTCGACATTAATTCACAGACGACTGAAATGGCGTTTAAACACCAGAAAACCGCATGCTTGTGCATGTTTCCCACAGTATGCCCCTGTTTGACCGGTCTGTGCTTTGTGGTTTTTAATACCAATAGTCAAGTCTTGATTTCAAGGTCATATACCCATTTGTTGATTACGTTATGGCAAACGGAAAAGTAGCCTACATATACTGAGTCTTTAAAACCTCTTATTCACGTCCCTATCTGGTTTTGAGTAATGTTATTTTTATGTTTAAAAATGTATCTCTCTTCTTCCAATGCCCTAAGACTATCAGTTTGAGAGAAATTGAGAATTTCATATTTTGTGAAAATGTTCCAGTGCCGCTTTTAAGGTGGTCTTAGTGTAGAAAGAAACAAAATGCCAAAGCCCTAGCTAGCCAAAAAGCCGAGTATAAACTTCTTGGTGGCCTTAGCTTTAACATCGTCATCCACAATGAGAATCTTGACACAAGCGGAATACAAATTGGATGTGTCTCGTTTCTCCGAGCAGGAGCATCACGTCATCATCATCATCATATTCATATACATAACTGCTGACTAAATCATAGAAGTTCACTTGGAAAAGCTCATCTTCCTCGGCAGTATCATCTTGAATGATCGGTACCTCAATAACAAAAAACAGTAAAAAAATATATTAGAGATAAAACACTTTGTTTTTGCTGCATGCTGCTATTGTTGTTCAGATTATTTTTTTTAACTTTTTTTTTTACATTTTCCGTGATCTTCGCTAGGTGCATGGTGGGCGGTAAAATATTCCGATTTTCCTCTTGATTATATTCTGCATCAACTACAATATTTTGCAATATGCGTTGTTGGGATTTACGAATAAACTTAAAGGGACATAATGGCATGAAAAAATTGACATAATGAAAAGGACCCTCACTGAAATTACTTCCACGAGTTTGAAAACAATTTGGATGTTTACATTCTGTAAAAACAGTAAAACAGGAAGAGTTCCGGGGGGAGGTGGCAGTTTGTGGCAATTTCTGGAACAAGGAAGCTGACATTAATGCCAGCATTTATAGTTCACTCAATCTACGGTATGACTTGGACAAAATTGCTACAGAACGTTTTCTTGCTGTAACTTGTTGTACAAACCCTCCAGAACATCATATCAAAAAGGTAGAAAAAAGGAAGCATGGCAAGACATGCTAATTTGCATAAAACCTATGTGCTATTTTGCATATATTTTGGTTATTATACAATATATTAAAAGGGGACGACTCGATTTAAGTAAATGAAGTTGTCATCTTGATAGAATGGTCTTCACCCCTAAACCCCATCTGTAGAGTTTTGCGCTAATATTTCAACCCGTTTCCATGTGAGAGCTAAAAACATGATTTTCTTAGCCCAGTATGTGTATAAAATTAATATCGGTCGACCAAAATGGGGTGCATTTTCGCTCTTAACTCCCAAACCAAATATCCTTTAACCCTAAGTTTTCACAGGGTAAATGAGAAAAATAGTAGCTTTCTTGAAATACCAAAATGTTGACCACTTCCGGTAAAATCTTGGGAGTATGGGGACGATGCTATATTAGCGATCAGGCCACGGCCCTTTAACTCTTGAGTCTTTCTTGCTGTCCAACATAGGACCCGAGGTACTTGAAGTCTAAAACTTTTTAAAAGTGAAAATTTGGGACGCTCTTTCAAAAATGTGTTATTATTGCTTTAATTTCGAGAAATTTGCAAGCTTTGGAACTATTAAAATTAGGCTAAATTTTAGCTTCATGTTTTAGCTACAAAAGCTAAAATTTAGCCGGCCTTAAAGTGACAGGAGGAGATTTTGTAGGATACAAAGTTCTCCCAAATTGCACTTATAGAGCGGGAGCAAGGACTTGGGTCAAACATCACCGTTCATGTCCCACTACATCTCAGCTTTGATACCTTTGGTAGTTAGTATGGACCCTCTACATCAATGCAAGATAGTTAGTGGTGTCAAATTGTGGTGTAACTTTTTCAATAGGGTCAATTTAAGTTTACACAGGGGTCAAACTCTTAAATTACTCCAATCGTGTTGAAATGTATGCCATATTGTTCGTCTAGTCATATGGATTACAAAAATTTATAGTTTGTACCATCTATGACCATTGGTTTTAGAGTTATTGGGTAAAAATGCCTAAAAGTGCAAAAAAGGTCAATTTCCATTTGTACAGGGGTCAAAAACAGAAGTTGCTCCAATTTTGGCAAAAAATTAAACGAATTGTTCATCTAGCTTAATGTGTCAAAATAAGGAATAGTTTGTAGCATCTGCAATGCATAGTTATCATGCTATGTGACAAAATAGGTCGTGGGGCAACGTAATCCAATTGTTATTGACCTTCTTTGACCTCATTCCTCAGGCAAATACATTTGCAAAGCATTCAAATATAATCCAATATTGACTTTTCATGTTTGGCCCCTGTATAAATTTAGTTTGACTTTTTTGCACTTTAGCCTTTTTTTTTTAACCAATGACTCGCAAACCAATGGTAATAGATGGCACAAACCTATACAGTTTTGGAATCCTTGTGACTAGACGGACAATATTCTCACATCCCATTACACATGATTGGAGTACTTTAATTAAAAGTTTTCACACACACCCTGTGCGTAAACTTTCCAATGGGCCCTTTTTGAAAAGTGCACCACATTGACACCACGTACCCCTACCTTGCATTAATGGTTAGAGTATTCCCATACTAACTACTCTAACTAAAAGGTGTCAAACCTTAGATGTAGTCGGGCATTAACGAACTCCCTAAATCTGTAAGGACCCATATCGAGTTTCTGCTCCTGCTCGTCTTATTAATCGTGGTTCTGTAGACCCACCTAGACGCTCCCTCGTTTTCAAAGGTTTATTTGGACAAGTCCTTCCACCTACGCCCACTTCTGAAGCCGACAAGGACCTCCTTGGCCATACCACTCCTTGTTTTGAACTTGCCTGCCTATCCAATCGTCCTATAGGGAAACCACGCTTTTGATTTTTCTGTCGTGCACGACAGAAATTACTAAATCTCATCTTATTACATAAAGGCGGGCGATTCGGCTTATTTCACTGTTCGGTGTGATCTAATACTGGTAGCATATGCAAAAAAAACGTTGGTTCTAAAAAATTGACTGGAACTGTCCTCCATGTCTCTTTAACCGATTGTGCTTCAGCTTAAAATGTCATGAATTGCTGGGTGGGGGCGAGATGGGGTTTTAAAGGGAGCAACACATACCAGCACCACTTCCTAAATGTCAGCCCCCCCCCCCCCCCCCGTCATACCGACCGGGGGCTGGGGGAAAGTTTCCACCTCTGCTCGAAAAAGCGGACGATATGGACCAAATATGCATTTTTAATGCCCTCTTTTTCGAGGAATTTTTAAACCATTTCAACCTAAATTTTGGCAAAATTGAAGTTAAATTGGCGATTTTTTTCGAGCGCTACGCGCGCGAATTTCGTCAAATTCGACTATTGAGCATCATTGGTACGACTTACGAATTTTTTCCCTTGGAAATTTTGCCCACGTCGGGATCGACTGCCTCGATACGCTACTGTCCTCCCACCGCCCCCCCCCCCACACCACCCTTCCCGTACTGTATGGAGCGCTTCACGGGAGGTCAATCAGTAAACTTGGCCAGACCGTGTGAAAGCAGATTAGTCCCGGCGGAGCCACAGTCCCGGGCTCCATAGACGAATAACAGAATAAAGCGGAAACTAGTGCGTGAGATCAACTGAATCGTTGCCCTATTGTTCCACCATTGTTACCGGACTATAGTACGCGCCGTACGCATAAACACCCAAGGCGGTGCGATAATGCAAAAGAATCCATCCTGAAAAATAGCTGAAAATTTTCAGGTGAACCAGGTGGCATGTATTGTATTCTTTTACACACGCTTTAGATAATCTGGAGGGCAAAAAAAAAGTCATTTACATAATTTACCTTCCTGAAAGGACTTTATTGACACATATCCAGAAGCTCTAAGAACTACCTTTAAAACGTAATTTCCCGGAGAGGGGAAAAAAAGACCAGACAAGCTGACATGTTTCATAGTCGTGGCCTGGGATGGCAGTAAACTCAGACCTGGAAAGACTGGACCTCTGGTTGGAAACTGCTGTTGTTTTCGATAACTGCAACAAAAGAACATAAACTCAATTCATCATCTCTGATAGGTGACCCGTACCATTCTTAGCGGAGGTGAAAAATTCAATGATGCGCAGGGACGTCTGTTAATCATGTTTTGTGGGGAATGTAAGCCTGAAATACACTATTGTGCGTTTTCCATACTGAATGAAATTGTATTTAAGTGGCAGGTGAGTGATGTTTTATGAGACGGAGTGTCCTCCAAATAATCCGGTGTGGCACGGGTATTTGAATTCTTTCATTTTCCCTCGTCCGACTTATTGAATAGGTCAAAACTCCAGGGGGACGTATCAAACGGAATCGACTAAGTTTAAATGTTTTTTTATTGTCATATATACATTTTTAAATATCAGATTATAAAATTTGGTGGGTTCACCGTGCTCACAGGATTGTTAAAATAGGGATATAAGCAGAGCAGAATATCATAGAGGTCTTTAATTTAAGAAAAAGTTTGTTATATATTACAAAAATTAAAACCCACCAAATGAATTACAATTGTTCAGTTTTACTGCCAGTAGTAATAACTGCATATTTGGCATCGCAAGTAATAACTTCAGACCAACTTCAATAAAATCTTTTACTTCATTAAAATATTCTATCTACATCTAACTTTACATTTAATCCAGATTTAAACTTCAACTTTTGCCGACAGAATTCCTGTAGATGGGGGGTCCCTCCACCCCCTCTACACACGGTATTGACTGCTGTAGGAGGCGTAAGAACCGTATCTTAATTTTTCACATTTACCACTAATATTGTTTATAATATACGGTTTGTAAGCTTTATATGTTTGTTGCTGAATCACATTTTTTTTCCTTATTCACCTTTTAATGCGAAACGGGACCATACTAAGATAATGGTATGGGATACACTGCTAACTCCATGTGTTTTATATGCAGCACTAACCACGCCAACTCTGATGTTATCATTAGTAATGTAAGTAGGTAGGTTTACTAGTGCATTTCGGAGCAAATTTCAGGAGCAAGATGAGAAGATGACCTCATGACTTTCCGAAGTTGGTTTTGACACATGAAATCACACCTTTTTTTAATCGACATCCCTGCTCTCTGATTGGTCAATTTTCAGGAAGTTTAAGGGTAATGGAAAATTATTTATCGGGTTTTACACCTTTAAGATGATTAAGCGGAGCACGGAGCAGAGTTTAGATCTCTTTGAGATCGATTATGATTACGTAATAATAGTTTGTTTCTTTTGCTCAGCTGCATTCAGTTCATTCACGGACCAATGGGATGCCTCAGTGGTGGATATGAATGTTACAAAATTTATAATTCTATGATATTATAGATTCTAATGAACTGTAGTCCCTTCAAATCTTTGGGACTATCTTCCCAAAGGACGGCCATGGTATAAATTGTTGGTTTTTGCGTATAATTTTTGCCTAAGGGAACCAATACCCGTTATTTTCAAATTCTTTTAATCGATATTTTTTTACGACACAGAAACGGAGACATAGACACTTTTATTTATTTTTAATCTTTTATTATACACAAAACACGCTCAAATATTTCCATTCCAGGGTACACGTGTTGAGTTAATACATACTCATGACTTAACAATATAATACATCATCATAGAAACCATTTGCTATCATTTTATTCTACTGTGTGAGAATAGAAGAATAAACTTGTTTTTTTTTTGAAGTCCCAAAGACTCATATTTTGTAGGCACATGGTTTCATTGCCACAGGTCCCGCTTTTAATAATAAGTTTAATTTCTATTATATTGTCTCAACCTAATTAAAAGTCGATATAAATTTAGTTATGGTGAATGTTTAATGCACTTGCATGTGGATACTGACCTCAGGGGACAGACAAGGGGTGTGAGAAGTTGGCTTCCTGCCTAATTGATGGTTTGCGTATCAAATTCCTTCCAATTTACTTAAATAGTATAGGTACATGCGTGCTATGTTGACTACGACTACATGTTAATTAATTTATTATGGCCTACCCATAATAGTTTCTTGCCCATCCCATAATAATACTTTTCTATCCCATAATGTTTCTGTTTTACTTGACTGTTAAGAGAACAGCATTTGTTAATCAAATCATTTCTATCTTTCAGACTCGAAGTGTTCACTGGCTTGCAACGTTCAGCTGTAGTACATTAACTTATCTCTTGTTCTAACCTTATTTCGGTGTTCTTATTGCAAGCTCCTAAGCTATCAAGCAACACCAGTGCCAATTTTGTCATGCTCTTTCGACCGTTTTTAACTTGAAGCGCCACGCCCGCACCCAGCATAAACACAAGGTAATTGTTGTGTGCGACATTTGTACTCATGTTTTTTCTCGTCTTGACAATCTGACTTGCTCAATCGTAAATCCTCATTTTGGAAAAGAGGGTAACATTCATAACATTCGCCCATTATCCTGAAGTGTGATCAATGTGACGAAGTGTTTGCTAGAAGCTACAACCTGAAACGTCATCAACGTACGAAACATAGAAATGGACCAGAATCCTTTCAGTGTGATATTTGCCAGATGAAGTTCAACCGATCAGACACTTTAACGAAGCATCTTAGGATCCATAACAAACGACCGAGAGATGAAACGTCTGAGGAGGGTAAGTTTATTTTATTCAAACCTTTATGCGACTGTTTCGTATTTTTCCTAATAGCCCACGTAATGTCAAATTAAGTGAATTATTAATTTTCATTTCTTATGTTCATCATTTTACTCTTCAACATTATATTTAATAAATATAAATGTGTGTTCTAGTACAAATAAAACTAATTTTATTTCTATCTCTTCGTGAGAAAGAAGTCATTAGGATTACCATGTGATATGAATTGTTGCTTCTACCATTTACATTAGAAGAGATTACTGTACTTCATGGTCAAAATGAATCAGTAAAAACAAAAACAAAACAAAACATAACTATCAATGAGAAAGTAACTACAAATTTATGTGTAAACAGACTGTAATCTTAAGAGTTTATTTTAATTGAAAGTCTTTAATCGGCAATTTTTATCTTCTCATCACTTTTTCCTTCACTTTCCTGCAGCTTGATTTGGAACAAGCCATCAAATTTGACTGGTTTGGTGATGTACTCTGCTTAGGGCTTTGTTGACATCCATGCCTTTATCCCTTTGTCTACTCTATTCACATATAGAGCATCACCCAGAAGGTTTTGGTAGACGAACGAGATACCGATATCTTAACACGGGAAAATTCGAGAACCCAATATAACTTTGCAATATGAAAGTCTGCCGGGGACCCGTTGTTGCGTGTAATCCCCAGGAGACAGGGGTAAAGTTACAGGGGGTCCAAATGTTTGAGCTGCTCTAACTCTAATATAATATAGCTTCAAATTATTTCCTTAAGGTAAGCAGGAAGTAAAAAAGTCCAAGTGGGGGGTCACACGCGTGTGGTTGCTTCCTTTTACCTAGATATTGGGAAAATAGGCAACGGTCATTTGTTTATTCAGAAAGGTCACCCGTTGCAAGACCCAGATTTGTTGGTAATTTTTTGTTTTAAAAATGTTTAATGATACTGAATCAAATATGAAATGCTTTTGGCATTTCTCGGCATATCCTTGATGTATAATGGAAGGGGTACAAAATTTTCTGTAGGACTCTATGGGACAGACTTATACCCCTCCCTTTGAAAGGGAACCAACCCTATGCCAAAATGGGAAAAGCATATTTTGAATCAGTAATGCATTAATATGTTTTTTAATATTTTTTTTACAAAGAAATCTTTGTATTACAATTGTTGACCTTCTTGAATATACAAATGACTTTAGCCTATTTTCCCAAATATCTTGGAAAAGATTCAGCCCAACACATGTGACCCAATTGAACTTTTTTACTTCCTGGGTAACCTAAGGAATAATTGACCTACATTTCATTAGATTTAGAGCAGTTCAAATATTGACCCCCATAGTAACTTACCCCTCTCCTGGGTTACACACAAACACGGGTCTCCGGCAGACTTTCATATTTTCAAAAGTTATATTTTTCTCTGAATTTTCCCGATTCATGCTATTGGGTATCTCGTTCGTCTAACCAAAACCTTCTGGGCTGACGGTCTAATATTCCTCTTGGTAAGTGTCGTCATCTTTCAAATATAAATAGCTGAATAAAAAGTCCTTGAACCTGGCGAAGAAATTCCTTTTGACCACCCATAATGTCTTTTGTATTTGCCTTTGCTCTGTCATCACTCATACCCTCTTTGACGTATTATTATATTTTGCAACTCCACTATCTTCAGTGGTTTCTTTAGCCTCTCCCAACCAGTCTCGATAGGTGGCATTATCTTCCAGTTCTGAACTAGACCCATCTTCATCCGAGGAATCTTCATCCTCCTCCACCAAATCTGTATCAGACTCTGAATTATCTTCATGCTCTTCTTTTGGATCATCATCCTCATCAAGAGATGGTTCACTTTCAGCATCTTCTATTTCAGGTTCTCAAACGTCCTACGTCTTTTAAACGCTGGTTCATAATATCCATACTGACAACCCTCTTTTATTTCGTTATCGGCTCTTTATCTGTATGTACAGCTTCGGCATGTCGTCTCTGCAAAGATACTTCTTATTAAGCTTTTGTCACCCAGGTGACATGCTGAGGTTTGATGACAGATAGAGTATTCATGATGTTCTCTCTTCGATGGCTTATCACTAAATGACAAGATTAGAGTGAAAGGGTTTGCTTATATAAATAAAAAACAACTTTTCTCCATAGCCTGCTCATTCGGCTCATTTGCTCACTTCACGTTGCTCATTCGGCTCATTTGCTCACTTCACGTTGCTCATTCGGCTCATTTGCTCACTTCACGTTGCTCATTCGGCTCATTTGCTCACTTCACGTTGCTCATTCGGCTCATTTGCTCACTTCACGTTGCTCATTCGGCTCATTTGCTCACTTCACGTTGCTTTTTTCGGCTCATTTGCTCACTTCACATTGCTCATTCGGCTCATTTCCTCTTTTGTCGGTCTTTTCTTCTTTTATGTTCCATGTTCCTCATTTCCTCTTTTGTTGCTCTTTTGCTCTTTTAAAGTTCTCATTTGCACATATTCTGGCTCTTTTGCTCGTGTTGTTGTACTTTCACATTTCACCCTTTTCTGCATGGCTCTTTTTGCTCCCTTTACGTTCCTCATCTGCGCATCTCTCCCTCTTTTAAAAAAAATAAAATATATACACGTAGTTGTAATGATACAATTGTATATTTTAGTGTCTCTTATAACAGAGTTTGACAATTTACGCCAATACTAATCATATATTTTCTGATTTATTCATACAGGGTCCTTGGATCGAGATAACAAAGACATTTTCCAAGACATTCGTGAAACCACTGGACCACCATCGAAGCGTCAACGATCAGAGAAGCAAGCAATGGAGGCTCACCCTGAAGAGGTACAAGAACTCCCGCAAGATCTATTTGAACTACTAAAAAGTAACGATGCCTTACAGACATTATACCGAAAGCAGTGGAATAAAATCAAGGACTCGGCTAAAAAGGGAAAAATTAGGGACACATTCAATTTTAGGCTAGTGTCTTTAGATTCTGAATATCTTGACAAACTTGTGCATGGTGTTTTTTAAAGTAAATGCCGCATTTGGATTTGTACTTAGAAATAATGAAACCGGGGAACTTAAGTACCACTATGCATCCTCAAATACCAGGGTTTTAACTGCCCCATTCTTGATTAAAGACAAAACCGATCTGGAATCTTTTGAAAACATTCCTTCTACAAGACCCCCTCGAGTATGCCCGCCTTCAACGCCCCAATTCCAAGTGGGTTGTAGATATAGTAACCAACCTTACTCTATTCATCTATCGCATCCCTGATCACCCAATAGGAGCCTGTGAAGTAGAATTACCTTGGTACGTTCAAGAAAACAGGGCAATTGTGTCCTTGACAAATTATGCCGACAAAAAGTATCTTCCATACAAGGACAATTTTTGCTTCTTCCGTTGTTTAGCTCTCCATCATAGGCCAGGCGTGAGATGTAAATTAGACCCCTAACTGGAATTAATTATCGTCCCGTCTACGTTTTTGATACCAGCGGACGCAGAAATAAATGTTCTATAACATATCCAAAATCCGCAAAAATCCGCTTTGGGGAATTTTTTTTTATAAGCATTTGAAGAAAGAACTAATTTTTTCGGTGGAGAGGAATCATTCTCTATAGTTCGATATGCGGCGCTTGAAAGCGCGACCACTCGCGTCCATGTCTGAGCGCTATATGCGCCTGTGTCAACGCAGCGCGTTCATAGCCACATAAGGAATTGCGTTCGCGCTTCGCGTAAATGATAAGGGTCTGCAAAATATTAGACTACTTCGTAGCCCTTTGGCCTGTATTGATTGTTTCATCAAGTACATTATTCTAATTTAGTCGGCATTTCAAATGAGTGCCCCGTATATAGTCTGTCTCTTTCTTCTAGTCA
Source organism: Ophioderma brevispina (assembly GCA_023653785.1). NCBI lineage: Eukaryota > Metazoa > Echinodermata > Ophiuroidea > Amphilepidida > Ophiodermatidae > Ophioderma > Ophioderma brevispina. The sequence continues at coordinate 13,495 of JAMKCH010044730.1, read as the reverse complement.
AAACCTTGACTGCCCACCTCCCATTTTTTCGCCCATTTTTGACCGCGTTCCCTATTTCTGCTTTTTTGCATGCCCCCCCCCCCCCCGAGACCCCCCGGTAGTATGCACTTCAGACAAACGGGGTCATTTGACCATTTCAAGTCAACTACCGTCTAAATGTAAAATATTGAAATAAGCGAAGAGTGACCTCATGCATGGCTCATTCGCCAAAGAATGGAAATGTCCATGTTTGACATGTTTGAAAAGGAATGGAAGTACCTTGAACTTTTGAATTCCATTTTGAAAATGTTATTTTAGAAGATATTTTACCATTTTGTAAATACTGGATATTTGACAAAACTAATCTTCGAAAGATGTGACATTTTCAGGAGTGGGCCCCAGTGATCACCCTTTCTCTTGCTATCTCTTTTGCATTTGTTTCTTCCTTTTACTTTTTATTCCTGTGTGCTTTTATTAAACTCACACTATAACCTTTAACAAACAATGTACTAGTATGCTATGGTGTGGTTTGGTTTTGGTAGACATTTCTGTGTGTTTTTCTCCCCCCCTCTGCCAAACCAAAGCACGGTAATAAAAATGGGGAAAAAACTCTAAAACGACTAGCCCATAGCCCTACCGCGTCTATGACCAACAGGCCACAGGACATGGTACGCTATCGATGACCCCCCACACACACACACTTCGCGCAAATACAAAATTACGTCAATAAAGCCAAGATTTGATAAAAGCCACACACTCATAACTATAAATACTATATAAATCGCTATTTAATAACTTTGAAAAAGGCAAGATGAGCTTGAATGTTGAATTTTTTCAATCAATGGTGAGTAGTCATCTCTTTACAAGGTTGTATTTCGTGATTCCAGCACATTCTATTTTATTCATTGATAACTAGAATCCTTGATCAAGTCATATCTCAAAATTGGCTGATCCCGCCTTGCGGTTTTGTGTTATGAGCAATTACTCATTTCCCACGGTCCCATATGCTACTGTGCTGAAATTTCTGTCCGTTTACGGACAGAAAATACAAAATTCGTTTGTTCATTTGTTACCCCCATGTCAGATCTGACTAGCTGACAATCAGATGCTGACACAAGCCCCTAATCGGGACTAGTTAGCAGTATAAATCTCAGTTAGGGATGGGCGATAACTATTAAACAATGTTAGTCTCTTCAACGACATACACTTTAATTTAAACACAGAAAATGACGGGTCCCATTTATTGTTTTAACAGAGCACAAAAGGAGACTAATTCAATATCATTCGCGCGTGAGTTCCTAATCGAGATGCCAGGAAAATTGCTGTCCGCGCCAGCCTGCACTGCAATGTTCAAAACATTTTCATGTTTACTTCATCCTGAAATGTGTACATTTGGGATAACCAGGTGAAGCTAGCCTGATGTGCAACAAAACAAATAACGTAACAATTAATGTTCTCACTAACCGCCGAGTACATTAAATGGCTAATTAATGTTTCGAAGCTTTTCCCCATTTCGAGGTAAAACGGAAGCCTATTTTTATGCTACATTTACACTCATCGATCCCACCCATTAAACGAATACCCTCCACAAGCGGACATCTATGTAGACCGAGGTACACCGCAGATAGCTGGAGTGGTTGGGACCCGAATACTAAAAATAGCGTATCAATGATTTCCAACTATGGTCCATTCTTTTCCAATGATGTCGTGTAGTTTTATTTCCCCCAACTTTTCCGGAATTCCCGATTATTAGGACGCACGTTCAATGAAATTATTGACTTGCCTGGGCTCACCTTTAGTCCGAGTCTTCGTCCAAGTCTGTCTTAGTCCATACGCGTAAGAGCGTATGTCTTGAAATAACTAGCTCTCGGGTAGTGCCGGATGTTGATGTGTTAGATGGCATGTCCTACCACCCCCCCCAAACACACACAAACATACTGGCCATAGTGGCTGAGTCCGTTATTCTTCCGTTGACTCCGATAGTCACCCATATAATAGGGAGGAAAGTGACAACTACACACTTTGAATCATGATTGGGTCCGTGGTTGTTCATCCGCCGTTGTGAGTAAATAAATGGTGCAAGATAGGCCTCTTTCAAAAGCGCTCATAGCATAACGGACACCGATAGATCCTATCACCGCGTACCGTCCATGTCTATAATTCTAACGGGATAATCCCCATTAGCTGCATAAACGGAGCTACACGGAATTATAAAACCCGATTAGGCCGTGTCAGATCTGTCAGATCTGACATGGTGGTCACAAAATAGACAAAGAACCGACAAAATGCGCTATTTCTTACAGATGCGCGATTGCACGTACGATGGGCACACGTGATGACTAAGGCTAACGGTTCAGATGATATAACAACTCACAATTTTTTAGGAATGTCGGGAGGGGGGCGAGGCTGTGGACAGTGGTCACGAAATTCCCCTTTAACTTCATCTACCATGTACTCAAATCGTTTACCTCACGCCCCTCGAACAATAATCAGTGCTCTTGAACTAAAACTTAGTTTTAACCGGATTTCCTTGCCTTCTTTTAATTTTATTTTTCCTTTCTCGTTTTCCTTGCTTCTTATTTCGTTCTTTTTCACAGGTGGGCAAGTAAATAACAAAAAAGCTTCAAATTTGTAAGGTTGTAAAAAGTTCGGTTGATTTTTTCTGATATATATAGGGGAAAACGAAGAGGAATGTACCCGTGAATCACTATCTTAAGTTTGAGTGTTACCCCCTCAGAAGGCTACAAATAAACCTAAAATAAAATTGAAGAAAATTACCGTGTTTAATTGGCTCATTTGTTTGACAACAGCGACGCTTCGTCCCAAAGTTATGGTTGAATATGTAACTTCGCAATTTGAAAATTGCCTAGGATATTTTTTCATTTTATTGTTTTTCTCAAGCTGCGAATGTTTTTTTCAACTTTAAAAACTCAAAGTAATGGCTCTTTGCGATCCTCCTCCGATTCCACAATTATTGGTGAAAATTCAAGCGCTTATTTTCTAATTGATAACAAAATAGCAAATTATAAAAAGTAAAAAAAAAAAAACTTAGAAAACAGTTTTTTCTAGACTAAATAGCCAATATCTCCAAGTGATTTTTATAGAAAAAAAGTCGTCGTCGTTGTGTCAGGAATTTCTAAAAAAACGGTTTATCTTAGAAGAGAGGAATCAAAAGCAAATTAAGGCATACTAATTGGGATAAGAGCATGAACCAGAATCATTTTCCACTAAGCCCCATGGGAACTTTTAAAGGGACTCTGGTGTGCAGTTGGCAAAATAATTTTTTCTCCTTGACCATATAACACCGCGTAATCCATTGCTTGATTTTCACAAATAATTGTGGGAATTAGAGATCAAAACCTTACTTTGAGATTTTTTTTTTTCTTCAATTTTAATATTTCAATCTATTTTTAGCCCTCAGAAGGGGTTATTCCATCTTAATTGCAGTTTCTCCTCTTTTTTGACTATTTCCCGTTATAATCAAAAAAATTATTTTGGAGAGTATATACACCGACTAAAATGGGGGTTGACATTTAACCCAGTTTTAATTTATTGTCGAAAGTGTGGATGTTCTCATTTCAGGCTTTAGCTGTGTCTGTCATGCCCTGTTTAGACAGAGATCCTCAGATTTTTGTAACGAAATTGGAGAATTAGAGACGTGTCAACCTACGGTAGCAAATTGAACACAGGTCCAGTCCTGCTTCATAGACCTATCAAATTTTGCTTCTAACTCGCAAATATTAGCACCGATGGATCCGTGAATCATACTTCCCCCTAGCTCGATATTTCATTGGACAACCGTCCGACGTATGATAGAAATGAACATTAACTGTATTATGTCGTCGTATCCAACATGTCTGTAAAAATCAATTGAAATTGTTTAGTAATATGCAAACCGACCGAAACAACGAACTTTCATGGCATTTTGTGACAATTTAGGTGATTTAACAATCCAATGTTCTCTTCTTTGTGCACGAGTTATAGTTCCAAATTTATACCTTTTGAAGGTAGTGATTAATAGCATCGATCACGGACGTAAACGAAGTTTAAAAATGAAGATTTTTTGAAAAATTATTTACCATGATCTGATATATTCGGCATGCAGCCTTAACGCCGAATGATATTACGGCAAGCCTAAAAAAAATTTTTTTTTTTCTACGCACAGCGGAGACGCAATTTTCTGGTGGTCATGAATTGCGACCTGAACAGCGCGTTCGCATAGCGCTCGAAACTGGGGGGGCACCGGTTAATCGTTGCATTAATTATCGAACTTACTCAGAAAATCTCTCTTCGCATTTAAATAGTTCCTCTTTTAAACACGCGTAGATTTTTTTCCCAAAGCGGATTTTGCGATTTTGGGTATGTTCTAGAAATATTAAAATTCTGCGTATGCGACAGTATCCAAACGTAGACGGACGATTAATTCCAGGTTAAATCCTCTCACGCCTGGCCTAATCAGGTTGTCACAAAAACAGTCTAGAAAAGACGACAAAAGGAGCTTTACACACTACTCAGCAGACAGTACTGTCAAAAGTTTACAGAGGTGCAGCTCTCAACACTGAGTAGGGTAGAAAACAATTTTAAAGTTCAATGTCATTGTCTCTGAGCTGGTGAATTTGACAACGAGCAATGACTGCAGTATAGATATGAAGTGTGATTTTGAGGAAGGAAAGTTTGGTCTATCGCAAAAGAAAAGATGTTGCATACGATAATCATGAGTCAAAAGTTGGAAGACTATGAACAATATCAGACATGTGCTGGCGAGTACAATGGTACTCCCCAACATCTGCTCCACACTATCGGTATAACGCAGACATAGTAAGCCCCGCCTTGTCAACGAAGTCTTGACAGATATAATCTTACGATGTTTCTTACAAGTACGGAATCATTTTTCGTTATATCACAAACATCACAGTATTGTAAGTCATTTGCCTGTAAGAAAGTGCAAAAAGTGTATGGACGTCGGATGGCACTCACGTCGTCTGAAGCAAAAGTGCGAAGCCAAGTGACGACACATGCGTTTCCTGGAGGGTTTACGTACGCCTCCAACCATCTTCGAACAGGCCCCGCAGATGAAAATACTATGTTCCAGAAGTATGTTCAAGAAGAACACAGGTATTTTCCATACAGAGCAGTATTTGACATAGAATGTTACCCTGGACAAGTCCGTTGCATCTCAATCATCTGAAAAACTAGCCTTGGAAGCAAACCGTTCCAGTAACGTGTCCGTGTGCACAACATTCTGGCTATCAACCCCTGTATTGTTTCGGTCGAAGGGGACCCCAAAACCATTGTGAACCGAATGATCGACCAGTTGTTAGAATGAGGTGCCAAATAGCACTGTCTACTTCACGAGATTACCCCGACCTATTCGTGAAGAGTTGGATATTCGTATTAAGGCATTGACCCCAAAGGAGGGAACGCCTGAAGGAAGATGAATGTTGGGAAGAAACAAAGGAAGTATTTGGAGAGACTGAAATGCCTTTCGAAATTACATCACAGAGTTGCCTGTGCTTGTTTAAACAGTGGCAGGTTATGATACCCATGTCCATCAAAAAAAACCATATAGTTTAACTATCTACACATACCATGGAGTCGATTTGTAGTCAACGCACAACAATCACATGTGCCTCAGTGACGGATAATTTGAAGTCTGATTTCACAAATTACCTAAAATTACCTCTTGCCCCAGGTTTCAGTATTCCCATTTCATCAAGGCATACTACTGTCCATTGAGAAAGGAATTCCTTCCGGTCCGAGTTGGTTAGACGCACTCGGAACAAACTCGTGCTACTAACCTTCCAACAGGATTCCTTTTTTTACCGTTCTCTGAAAAAAATGAGAGTATTTCATAAGACGACTATCAATACATTCAATACTTTACTGGCCACACTAGTCTGGACACAAGAGGGTATGAGTACCATGAAAGACTTTCTCATATGGTACAACAACTTGGATGTGGAACCCTCATCGAATCATTGGAGAAAATGGTTCTTTCTAGAAGGAAAAGAACGATAGATCTTGAAAGATTGGATTTCGGTTCCTGGACTTACAATGAAGTATCTGTTTATAGGACCTGTTCGGAGGTTGAATTTGCCTTGTTCGACGAGAAGAATAAGGTCTACATGACGCTGCAAAGAAATTTTAGTCGGCGGACCCTCTATCATCCTTCCATCGGTATCATGAAGTTGGAGAGACGTACATCCGTGGAGGAAAGCAGTGTAGGAACGTTGTTGGGTATGACGCAAATGCCTTGTACCTATGGGCCATTATGCAAGATATGCCTACAGGCATGTACATTCGTCGTTTAGAGGAAACAAATTTCAAAAAGAAAAGTACGAGTGTATCTCAAATAGCGCAAGAATGGCTGAGATGGGAAGCCCATCAGCGAGGGGAATCTATATTCGTCATAACGGAAACAACACTGAAAAAACGAATTGGACCGCGACGATTGACCCATGTTGTTTTTGTAAAGAAACCAACCAGGTTTTCGAGATGAATGGCTGTTGGTACCATGGTCACCCATGCGAGTCTAATCCTCACCATGGAATAGGAAAAATGAAGGAAAAATATCAGAAAACCTTAGAGAAGGAGTACATAGAAAACGAGGGTTATGAATTTGTGGAAATGTGAGAGTGTGAGTTTCGACAACTCAAGAAACACAACAGGCTGAATCTTTCTACATTCCATACGTCCACGCTCTAATAAGAAAAACAATGACCAAAGAGGAAATACTTGAAGGGTGCTACAAGAAAAGATATTTGGTTGCGTGGACATGTGATATTTTGTTCCTGGATGCCTTAAAACCATACTTGGAAGAGATGCCGCCGATCTTTAAGAATGTTGACATTACTCGAGAGGACATCGGTGAATTCCTGAAAAATTTGCCGAGGAGGGAGGCCTCATGGCCACACCAAGGCGTAGTTTAATAGGAAGTATGCACGGCAAGAGGGTTTTACTTTCCACACCTTTACTGAAGTGGTACTTGCATCACGGATTAGAGGTTCTCGCATTTATCAAGTGATAGAATTTCTACCCAAAGCATGTTTCAAGGAATTTGGAGAAGCCGTTTCTGACGCGATTAAGGGCGGGAGACATTGATCCATCCAAAACCATCTTAGCGGACACAATGAAATTGATAGGCAATTCTTCGTATGGGAAAACGATTACCAATAAAGATCATCACATGAATGTAAAAATCATCAAAAATGATGAGGCAAGAAAGAGGATAAAAACGAACCTCTCTTTAGACATGTTAGAGACATTGACGAAATAGCAGACAATTGTAATGAAGTAGTTATGGCAAAGAAATCCATCACACAGGGATCTTCCTCTACAAATTGGATTCTTTGTTTACCAATATGCCAAACTTCGCATGCTACAATTCTACTTCGACTTTCTAGATAAGTACCTTGATCGCTCTGATTTCCAGTACTTAGAGATGGACACAGATTCTGCGTTATAGCCATTTCTGCGGACAATCTAGATGCCCTAGTCAAACCAGAGCTTCAATTGGAATATGAACTTGACAAACATCACTGGTTTCCAAGAACTGACACACCAGAGAATGCTGCTATGACAAGAGGACGCCTGGCCTTTTTAAAGTCGAGTGGGAGGGAGATGGTATTATTGCCTTATGTAGCAAAACCTACTACTGTTTCGGCAAACCCCTTACCCCCCACCCGACAAATTCAGCTCAAAAGGGAATCAACAAACGGCACAATCATATAAAACAAAGACCTGTACCTGGAGTGTTGACTAACAAACAATCGCAGAGTGGTGTGAACAAGGGTTTTCGTGTGAAGGATAATAGTATCTATACATACTCTCAAACTCGAGATGCCTTCAATTCTTACCCGAACGTAAAGTTCTAGAAGACTGTCTCAACGCCATACTTGGATATTTAAATTTGACACAATAAAGAAAAACTCACATTGCATTGGCCAAGTTAAGGCGGCAAATTAGAAATTTAAACTATTAAAAGCAGACAGTGGAATGAAACCATTGCTCATCAAATATGATTCTGGGGACTTGAAAATAATCAAGTTTATCGTTATTCTCACACAGTAGAATAAAATAACAATAATAAATGGTTTCATGATGATGTATTATATTGTTCAGTCAGCGTAGTATTTAACTCAACACGTGACCCCTGGAAATCTTGGAGCGTGTTTTTTGTGTATACATAAAAGATAAAAATTAAATAAAATAACGTGTCTCTGTCTCCGTTCTCCGTGTCGTAAAAAGCCGATTAAAAGAATTTGAAAATAAACGCTATTATACCTTAGCAAAAATGATACGAAACCAACAATTTATACCATGCACGTCATTTGGGAAGTCCCAAATATTCAGGGACTTACAGTTCATTTAGAATCTATAAATATCTATATAGGAATTTATAATTTTGGTTGAACATTCATATCACACCAATGAGGCATCCCATTGGTCCGTGAACTGAATGACAGCTGAGCAAAAGAAACAAACTTATTATTACGTAATCATATCGATCTCAAAGAGCTCCTAAACTCCGTTCCGTGCCCGTCTAATCATCTTATTAACATGGTGTAAAAACATGATAAATAATTTTCCCATTAACCTTAAACTTCCCAAATTGACCAATCAGTGAGCAGGATTTCGATAAAAAAGGATGGTGGTTGAATTTCCGTTGTCAAAAACAACTTCCGGCACAAGTCATGAGGTCATCTTCTCATCCTGCTCCTGAAATTTGCTCCGAAATTCACTCGTACACCTACCACTACACTACTTACCTTAGCCCGCAGAGTAGTCTTTAGTCCAAAGACTCGTTTTAAGAATTCCTGATATGGTACTCAGAGAGGTTCGCAGTACAAGTTGGTTCCTTTAGCTGATAGTTCCCGGTAGTTTATCTATACAAGGTCCTCTATTGAAGCTGGACCGGTGTTAAATAATAACACCTGTTGTGTTAATTTTAACACTGCAGTTTTTGCAGTATGCTACATTAACCCTCGCCAACCAAGGGAGGGGGGGTGTTCCAAACGAATGATTCCCTTCGCACCAAAACGCACACGATAGATCTAAGGCTTTTATGTATTTGTAAATCATCCTTTACTGTCATTTAAGCGAAAAATTGGAGGTACCACCTTCAGGGAGTTCAGGAATCGGAAGTACAGGGGAGTGGTTGCCACCTGCACTTTGTCAAATGCAAACTGGTAGCTTGTTATGTATGATGTTACTGTTAGCAAATACTGACCATATTTGTTTTTGTTGTTTTCTTATTTCTTAGATAATAACATGCGTTCTTACTTTGGCACCCATATTGGCAAATAAAAACCAATTTTGCTTGCATGAAGGCGAAAACCCCTTGTTTTAGAGATTTCTTTTAAATATGACCATCTATTTTTTGCAGCCCTAACAACTCAGTGTGACTTCACTATGACGTCATATTATTCAAACTTGATGTTGTAACTTCATTTGAAGAAAGGACATATATATCACACACGGGGGGGGGGGGGGGGGGGGGGGGGGGGGGGGGGGGGGGGGGGGGGGGGTGATACCAAACAAGATTTTGTTCCCTTAATTATGAAAAATCCAGGGAGGTGGTAGTAGAGAACCCTTGGTTTTGGGGAGGGTTAACGAGACATCTTGTTATGAATTGTGACGCAAACGGAACTGAATTTTTGTATGAACGTACATGTGTGTATATCCTGTTTTTGGTATACGGTCGGTAGACGAAAGGAGGTCTTCGATGCCAAATTTTGTAACACGTATTCAATACGAAATGCATCGCAATCTCATAGGCGCAGTTTCACCTCCACAGAAAAACGTTTGCACAATTTGCACTCGCCAGTGGTGGAGGTGTTTGTTTGGTTTGGTCCGAGTGTAAGATGATCGGGTTTGTTGGGTTTTTGGTACGGAGTGGTAGATTATAGTTTAGGTTTGGTATCATTTTTGACAAAATTAAGCGTTTTCACAAATGGAGGTCAATTGAAAAAAGAGAAACCTTAACCCTCGTCCAACCAAGGGGTGGTTACCACCCCCCCCCCCAACGGACGATCCCCTGTCGCACAAAACTCAAACGAATACAACCAGGCTTTTTATGTAATTGTAAGTTCATCCTTTGCGGTCTTTATAGCGAATAAAATTTGGAGATACCACCTTCATGGTCAGGACTTCCCGTCAAAGTCGGAAGGTAGTGGGTAGTGGCCACCTTCCTATACGTTACTGGGTAAAATGCCAAAAAATGGTATTTTATTATGTGGGGATTTTTTTATTCCTGGGTCAGTTCATTGAAATTTTGGGCGTGTCCGACGATTCCATTTGTCTGAGAGGTTGTATGCTTTACCCATCAATACAATAGAAATTCGATGTCCACGATACCCGGATCAATTAAGGCCATATTAAAAAATGTCCCTTTTCTCACGAAGCCAAAAAATTTTTGTTTTTTACAAGGCAATGCACTGCATAAATTCCAAACACTAAACTTGAACAAGCTCTGAATCATTCACATAACAATATATGAATAAGTAATTATTACTAACCAAAGTTTTTTACGTCACTAAGGAATATTACAAATCTGATACGTTTACATTATTCGTCTTGTTCAGAATTACCAATTGGTCCAATCATTTACTATATAAGTTATTTAGAGTTTTGGTCAGTCATAACAAACTACAATATCCTACGGGCCCTAATCCTCCTCTTCACCCAGCCTGATGTTCATGACACTTTATCCGTGTCTTTGAATTGAACACCAAAAAAGGAATCGATAGCGTTTCTCAAACTTTACGACAATTGTTCAATTGAATCTGGTATGAAGCCTTTATAAATTCGATACCAAAAAGTTCATGACAATGGGTTAAGCATCTTACTCTTTTGAACAAGTTTAGCATTTTCAGCTTTTAAAACGGCTTTGTGTTTTTGGTCTCAACCCATCCCCTCCACATTGATTCGTACCATCGACAATATGCGTTTCTGACATGAATACAAATCAGACTATAATTATGATTACTGTAACCAAATACTTGTATTTTTTCTTCATTATTTTAGAGTAATAACATTTGTATGCTTACTTTGCACCCCATTATTACAATCAATACATTTTTGCTTGCAGAAATGGCAAAAACGGTCGAAAAACACTCGATTTTGGCGATTTGCTTACAAATTTTGCGTAAAAATAACCTCAGTATGACGTCATATGACGTCAGTTGTTCAACGTGATGTTTTTACTTGATTTGAAAAAGACATAGTAGGACACACTGATTCCAAACAAGATTATGTTTGTCGTTTAATTACGAAACAAGACCGAGAATGTCGCGGAAGCTGGGAATGAACCAATAGCATGTTAGGTTGTGGGAGTTCAAAATTAATATTGGTCAACCAGAATGGGGCCCATTTTCGCAGATTTTGCTCATAACATCCAAACAAAAGATAATTTAGCCCTAAAATTTAATAGGGTAAATGAGAAAAATAGTACTTTCTTCAGATACCAACATTTTGACCATTCCGGTAAAATCTGGGCTGCTGGAACGAGGCTATTGACGATCGGCCCAAGGTATTCGGTATGTTTCATACAACTAGGCCTCAATTAATAAATAAATGATAACTTTGATATTTTTTTAATTGTTAACTCCAAAAAAATGAACAACTCTACACACACGGCACCACGCACACAACGGAAACATGTAGTATCTGACACTTTTATATACAGTCCATAGGGCATGACATAGAATGTGTTTAGCTTTGTAATTACTTTGCCCCGTGGCCCTTCCCGAATGAACAACTCTACACACCCGGCTCCAACCACTAGTTTCTGATAAGCATGCATATACTACAAAACAATACATAAGTTCACACTTCTGTCTTGTCTGTTTGCTTTACTCGCATTATGAAATTACTTTTTACTTAGCCCACTGAATGAACAGAAGTAATACTATGAGAGTTCCCCGATTGAGATGTGCAGTGGGCGAAATGTCCATCGGATGAGAAATTATTCGCTTCCGAAAAAAAAACGGTGTCCACAATTCGTGGCCCACATTATCTAAACATTACAGCATTAGTCGTCGATTTCGCCTGGCCACCCTCGCTATAAATGTATCCTTGACTCCAAGAACATCGTCAGGTATGTTTTGTTCAGAATTTTACTCGTTACCACGATCAATAGAATTCAATTTTCCAATAATAGCGGTTAGTTCGTTTTGACGAGTGTGTTGTTTTTTATCATCAGTAATATTGCAACAGTTCTGTTAATACCCCCTGACCTCTATACGTCAGTGTAATACCCCCGGTATTAATTAAGAACGTTGACCTTGGTAGGTCCGAAACGGCGTCCACACCTCGCTAGTTTTTTTTTTTTTTTTTTTTTTTGTATTGGTAATCCGAAAATAAGCGTGTCGTGCCTATTGGAATAAATTACCGGGACAGCCGTAAACTGAGCATCAATGGATACATCATTTTAATGTTAACCCGTACGAACGTACGAGCACACCAATAACATTTTTCCGGGCGATTTGTAGTAGCTTGCTTCGCAGCTCAAAAATCAGGGGGGTGGTAAAAAATAAAAAAAGTCCCCCCCCCCCCCCTTGGTCGTGACGTAGTACAAACACCCTTGGTTACGAGGGTTAACCATCTATATACCCATGTTTGGAAAAACAGCGCAAATGTCCGTTGTCCTTATAGTACCTCAGATATATTGGTTACTACTTTGTAATACTATGGCATCCATATCTTTCAAGAAGGTGAAATCTAAAAACCCATAGGTGCTTCAATCAATAACAAGCTCAATTAAGAGGCACATGGCCTTATACCGGCCATTTTCGTGATCCCCAGCATTGTCCCCCCGACTTCCTAAAAAAAGGGGGGAGCTATTTTATTTTTATATCATCTGGACCGTTTGCATTAGTAATAGTATGTGTGGCCTAATCTTCTGCAAATTCGTATTTGTAATTCCTGTCCGGACACGTCACACGGTCAGGGCCTTATGGGTTTAAAGAGACACTTGCACATTTGAAAATTAGTGGCCCCTCAAGATTTTTCAAAATCCATATTTTTTGCATTGTTGTAAGGCCTCTTAATACAAAAGCCCTCACCGAACTGATTAGACCAAATCAGCTTCCTTAGGTTAAACCGAACGATTATAATTTAACGTCGCCGGCGACTTAAAATTCAGCAAGACGACGAAAATGTGCGTTTAACCACCAGAACCGCCTGCGGATGCATATTTCCACGCTATGCACACTGTTTGATCGGTCTATACCCTTTGTGGGTTTAATATCAGTGAGTACTATCAAAAATATTCATGTAATGTACACATTTGTTCTGATTAAATTAATGGAAAACTTAAAAAGTTGGCCTCAAATTACTGGATGTCTTTATCCTCAACTCATGCCCCCTATCTGTTTTTGGGTATGTGTATTTTTTTTGGTAACATATATCTGTTCTCCAATGGCCTAGACTATCTTTGAGAGCAAATTAAGAATTCATATTTTTGTGAAAATGTGCCAGTGCCGTTAAGATGCTTCCATAATTCCATAAGATAAGG